>VNJN01007619.1:0-16627 GCA_008042485.1 Drosophila mayri
TCGTGGCCACCCTGGACACGGGAGCTACACATAGCTTCATCAGCGAGAAATTAGCAAAGGAATTGGGAAATGCCAGGAACACGAGGGATGTACGGACACGGGTCAAGCTCGCCGATGGGACATGCCGGGAGTTGACCAGGGCACTAGCGGCAAATATACATTGCGGGAATCGCAGCGCACTGACCATCCTACTGGTCATGGCGGACGCACTGGACGACGTACTATTAGGGATGGATTTCCTGTGTGGAATTGGAGCCACCATTCAGTGCGGGGGACAAGCCCTCGACTTGATGCCGGACGAACACACGAAGCTACCGTGGGCACGGACTCAGGGAACAGGGGACGACGAACAACGCGGAATACAACAAGGAACACAGGAGGATCAACCACGCACAGGACAGCGGAAAGGATCGGAGGAAGACGAGATGCGAGAGAGGATACAAGTAGGAAGATAACGAGGAGGATTACAAGAAGAAGCCTTACCACCAGGGAAGCCCTTAGCATGCCACCAGGAGTTCGTCAAGGAGTCAGACTCCCAGGGAAGCCACGAGCGGGCCACCAGGAGCCGGATCCCAGGGAAGCTCTAAGCATGCCACCAGGAACCGGACTCCCAGGGAAGTCACAAACGGGCCACCAGGAGTCAGACACACTCAGGCCTTCTGCGGAGCGACGAGGAGTGTCGGAGAGGAGACATTCAGGAGGAATGACAGAGGAAGCGCATCGAGGATTATTCGGCACGGTTACCCAGGAGGGGCCGACCGCCATACAAGGACCAGTACCCAAGCCGCGTACTGTACAAAGACAACCGCCGACCCCTGCCCCAAGGGCAGCAGATAAGAATTCATGATTGGATATAGATGCACCCTCAACCAGTAGACCAAACAGTTGGAGCCATGTTTTGCCTGTGGCTAACGCCACCGCCGCGCAGCGAAACCCTTTTCGCACCTCCAATAAGCGTGTCCGCTTCCAGGACCACGCCGAGGAAACGCCGGAGCAGAACGCGCCCCTCTGCGGAACGGTCGACTCTGTGAGTTATATACCCGAGGAACCGGACCCGCCGGAGTCGGGACTAGGATACCCAGCGCCCTGGGTGGAGGAATTCCTAGAACAGGAATTGGGAAAATTTGAGAATATGGCCGGAGTATCCCACATCGCGGAACACCGGATTGTGATGCGCAACGACCACCCGATAAAACAGAGGTATTTTCCCCGGAATCCGGCCATGAGAGTCGTCATTAATAGGCAGATAGACGAACTGCTTAGGGATGGTCATATCGAGCCATCGAAGAGCCCGCACAGTGCCCCGATTGTGATCGCGGCCAAGAAAAACGGTGACGCACGGATGTGCATCGACTATAGGCAGTTGAACGAGAACTCTGTGCCGGATGCGTACCCGCTGCCAAGGATCCACCAGATCTTGGAGCGACTACGAAACACCAAGTTCATTTCGACCTTGGACTTGAAGAATGGATACTGGCAAATTCCCGTTGTTCTGGAGAGTCGGGAATTTACGGCTTTCACGGTTCCTGGCCGGGGCCTATTCCATTGGCGTGTGATGCCATTTGGACTGCACTCGGCCCCAGCGACGTTTCAGCGGGCTCTGGATACGGTAATCGGTCCTGATATGGAGCCGCATGCGTTCGCCTATTTAGACGACTTTATAGTCATCGGGTCGACGCTGGAGGAACACGTCAAGAACCTTTGGGAGGTATTTCGCCGATTACGCAGAGCCAACCTGCGGCTAAATAGGGACAAATGCCATTTCTTTCAGCGACACATCGCCTACTTGGGGCATGTAATAAGCGAAGAAGGGATCCACACGGACCCGGATAAGGTAGCCGCGATCCGCGAGCTGAAACCGCCAACTTGTTTGAAGGAACTTCGGAGATGCCTGGGAATCGCATCTTGGTATCGCCGATTTGTCCCCAACTTCGCTGATATTGTGGAGCCGATGAGATCCTTGCTGAAGAAAGGCAGGAAGTGGGACTGGACACCACGACAGGATCAGGCGTTTCAGAAGCTGAAAACGCGACTGACGAAAGCACCTGTCTTAGTCTGCCCGGACTTTGAGCAGAAATTCGTGCTTCAAACAGACGCCAGCGAGTATGGCATTGGAGCCGTACTAACCCAGACCATCGACGGACAGGAGCAAGTGGTGGCCTACGCCAGCCGACGCTTAAATAGCGCGGAAAGAAGCACAGGTACAAGGGACAAACTGCAAATGGCTCGCAAAAATGTTGAAGAAGGTTCAGACGGAACCTGCTAAATTTCCAGATTATCGAGAGGAAAGCGGACAGCTTTATCGCCGCATCGGGCTACGGCCACANGGCCACAAGAGGAAGAGTACACACCATGGAAGCTGTGTGTAGGAGCGGATTATCGCCATCGGGTTCTACTGGAAAACCACGATATCCCCGCTGCCGGACATCTGGGAGTCCGGAAGACAAGTAACCGCGTGGCACAGAGATATTATTGACCAGGACTTTTTCGCGACGTCGCCCGCTATGTACGGAATTGTCTAAATCGTCAAAGATAAAAGGTCAGTCAGGAGAAACCAGCCGGACATATGTTTACCCGCCAGGTGGAAAAACCATTCCACGTCCTATGCGCGGATTTTGTTGGACCGCTGCCGCGATCGAAACAAGGAAACACGATGCTCCTAGTTTTCCTTGACTCTTTCAGCAAATGGGTGGAGTTGATCCCACTACGCAGAGCCACAGTAACACACCTGGAGCGTGCATTTCGTGCAAGGTAGGGTAACCCGACGCCCGCTTCGGTGAAGCCCGTTGGGAGGCTACCCCACCGCGGGAGATAGCGACGCCTCCGTGGGTGATGTCCACCCCGCCGTCGCCGGACTCACCGACGCTGCTCCCTTGGGAGGGTCCACCCCAGCCGGGACAGCACCAGTGGGTGTCCGCGCAGGAGGAGGCCGAGCTGCAAGACTGCTTCGGCGAGGTATCGCCCCGCACCCTGGCCGAGTCGGTGCCGGTGCCTAGAGCACAGAAAGGGCACGAGCAGGACTCCGATAGGGACGCCGGGCCCCCACCACTAGTGGAGAGGTCGGACACGCCGCCGAGGACACCCGGACAGGATATTCCCTGGGGGACGGCGACCTACAGCCCCATACGGGAGGGCTATAGAGCCTCCGCGGACACCAGTACGCTGGTGTTGCCCACGCCGGACGAGATATTCGGCCCCGGACCGTTCCTGGCTCGACGCCCACCCACCATATGTGCGTCTGCCACAGTCGGCAACCCGTCGACGCGGTCGCCGACAGAGGCGCCGGCCGGAAGAGACGCTCCGCTCCGTGGGAGGATTCGCCCAGTAGCGCGTCAGAGGAGGAGGAGCCACGGGCGCAGAACGTGCCATGGAGCCACCCGGAACCATGAGTGACGGCCCCAGCTGAATGGTCGACCCCGGGCGGGAGGCTGCCGGCGCCCTTGATCCGGCGGGTGCAGGATCGCCTGCGAACCCGGATCCGGAAGAACCGCCGATACCTGGCCGAAGAAGGCGGTCAGCGCTTGCGGATCCGCGGTCACGATGTGGCCGCCGCCACGAAATGTATATAAATAAATGTAAATATAAATAATATAAGTATGTAAATAATAGGCTAAGTTTCGGGTTAAGGTTAGGTAGATAGGACCAATGTAAATATGAAGTGAATATGTAAAATACGTAAGCTAAGATTAGGGTTAGTCGGCGTTAGGGAATCATAGGGCCGGGCCCACACCTCGGCCACACCAGGCCTGACGTCACGGGCAACATAACCCGCACCGTTAGCAACATCCTCCAGGAACGAGAGGAAAACAATGACGCAGTGGCTGGGACACGAGATCCGCCAATCAGCGATCGGCAGAGAAGGCCGGAGAGCGCGATCCGGGCAGAGACCTGCGGCGCAGGCGCCGACAGAGCAGTGAATGCAAAAACCGGAATTAGCATGGGCCACCTACCGACCAGGAGACAGAGCGAGACGGAAAGCTCGCCATGCAAAAGAATGCATGGAATGCGGAACAGCGCGTGCTATCAATCGTGGCAGCACAGCCGGCAAAGGAGCGGGCAGAATTAGGCCACGCAACGGCTGGGACGAGAAACAATAGACACTCGTAATTAGGCCAGCAGCGAAAAGAGTTGAAGTGACAGTTGAGATCAAGTGACGACCCCCGCGACGAATATATATATATATCAGGACCCGAATCTAGGTCGACGAGGATCCCCCACGGCAAGGATAACGAAGTCACGGAATTTGGACAATTGAAACGACATATATCGGGTGAGCAAGCTACGCCCTCCGCATTTTTACACTCGACATAAAACAAACAAGCTTAAAGGTGTTGCAGAAAAATAGGGATAGCACGAAGAAACATTCTAATATCATGTCCTATCATAATATAAATATACTTCCCTTTTTCCCTTAGCATACGCCTATCTCTGCAATATCTCATCTAACCCAATAAAATAAAAGTAATATTTTTAAACTTATTAAAGATTTTAATATATATTATCAGATCTAAAAATTATATTAATACAATTAATTGAATAGTATGTAGATTTAAGTTTTGTAAACCTTAGTCTACTATGTTATAATAAAAATATATCAATAATTTACTTTCTTATCATTATTTTTTGTTTGTTTTATAGTTAATAAATCTGCAGCAAACTCCTGTGAGGTTTTTTGAAAATTTAACGGATTTACGGAACTGAAGAAGGTAGACAGAGGGGCAATCGAGGGTCGAGAACAGCCTGTTTTATTAAATTTGCCATTCTTTTTCGCAGTCCGCTCGGAAAATACTAAAAAGTGCCACACGCTATTCTAGTATATTTGTTTTCGTGTCAGGTTACCGGCCTTTAAAACGGCCGCTGACGAACAACCGTTTTCAACTATTTGCCTCTCGCTCTCTCTCACTGCTTAAAAACGGTTTCTTACTGTCTGGATACTATGCTTTAGGAATACCGGAATAGGACCGAAGAACCTGACGAAGACACAAGAAAAGATTTTATATAAAAGTTATTTTAAATAATAAAATAATATTTTAATGTTGGGTAATAGTAGACTTAAAATTTAAAAAAATTTAATGCAATTAGAAAGTGGAAATTTATGGACTCTATCACCTGGTCTATACTCTTAAGTTTTTCATAACCAACCAAAGTATTATACTAAGAATGATTTAAAATCATATAGAAACATGTGTTCACAAAAGAAACTATCAACCAGATGGCCAAATAAAAGGAAATCGTTCTAAGAAATATTCCTCAATTAAACCATTTAGATCATCTGTAGTAAATGAAGAATATACTGGTTCTGGGCGTATGAGACTAAAAAAAATGCCACCAAATTATGTATCTTGGGATAATGTTAATGAACTTATTGAAAGTTTGCAACTCTTAATGGCATCAAGAGCTGCTGGTAATAATAACCATAATAATGAAATTCTTTCAATAATAGAAGAATTGCGTGAATCAAAAATAAAATATTAATAAAATGGAAAATATTTTCTGATTTTGTTTAATGGTAAAATGTCTATTGACAAGTTTGGAAACTTTTCAAATGATTGAGATTTTTCCTCACTTTTCAAAAGGGAAGTTGAGAGTCTTACAGGTATTAATCTAGATACTGATGGTCACATAAATGTTCAGAAACAAAGAATTAAAAACTCTTCAAATCCAATAAATGGAAATGATTTGGTTATTAAATTTTATGTAGATGAGAAAATTAATGAAGTGAAATCACAACAAATGGAAACAATAACTAAATCATAAACCAAAATTGAAAAAAAAAACCCCACAAATTATTCGTTCTGATCAGATACAAATAGATGGAACGATACTTCGAAATAGTCTATTTTCGCGTAGTGAAAATGAAGAAGAGGGCTTTACAATTATTGTGGATCATACATAAATATACTATACTTTCATAATTTATTTTATAATTAAAATGTCAGTTGATGAGTTTGGTTGTTATACCCTTGCAGGGTATTATAATTTCAGTCAGAAGTTTGCAACGCAGTGAAGGAGGCATCTCCGACCCTATAAAGTATATATATTCTTGATCAGGATCAACAGCCGAGTCAATCTAGCCATGTCCGTCTGTCCGTTTCTACGCAAACTAGTCCCTCAGCTTTAAAGCTATCTGAATGAAACTTTGCAGTTAGTCTTCTATATACTCTTACTCGTATATATGTCGGAATGGGCCGGACCGGATGACTATATCATATAGCTGCCATAGGAACAAAATTTTAATTTTATCAGTTTTCAACACTTTCTCATTAAAGTTGAGATTTAGCCGTTTTTTATTCATCCTGAATTTCGGCTTTAATTTCATAAAAATTCGTCGACTACATCCTATAGCTTCCATACGAACTATCTTGAAAATAAAAGAAAAATCCATAACTTTGTTAGTTTTCATGATATATTCACCAAACTTGAAATTTGGCCATCTTATATTATTTCAGAATTTTTATTTTAATTTGATGAAAATCGGCCAACTATATCCTAAAGCTGCCACAGGAACAATCAGGAAAAAAAAACCATAACTTAGCCGATTTTCAAACCATTTTCATCAAATTTGAGATTTGGCAACTAATTATTATTACAGAATTTCGGTGTTAATTTTTTGTTAAAATTCTGCAAGGGTATATAAACTTCAGTGAGCAGAAGCTAGCTTTCTTCCTTGTTTTTTTAAATGAAAATGAGTACTCAAGAGATATAACAAAAGGTGTAGAAAAATTCCAAAGTATACTCAATGATTATGATGTATGTATATCTAAATATGCAAAGGAAACGATTTAAAAATTCTTTACCCCCCTTCATGAAAATGATATTACAACAAAATTTTATGTTGATGATGAAATAAGTAAACTAGTACAGAAACATCTAATGAAATTTTTAAACAACCACAGAAACAAGAAATCTTTAGATTAAAGCATAGGATCAATCATATTGAGGGAAAAGTGAGTGAAATATCAAAAAAATTGGAATTTCTCTTGAAAAATATTAATAATATAGTAGAGGATATAAATAAAATATAGAAAGTGACCTTTTCAATTATATCATTACATCAAGCTCAGTTTTAAAAATTGAAACTGTTGTAGTATGCGTATATTTAATACCCACTGTACAGAAAGTACTTAGAGGTACACTTTGTTGCAGTGTTTACATATTTCAAAGTCCGATCATAAACCCAAGTGGCTGAAACATAAACCGCTCGCTATGGCTTAGCGCGCACTCAGGAAGTGCTAGCGTCGGCATAATTGTAACAAAGTATATATAAGTATATAAGTACATTTCTTTATACATAAGTATATAGTTATATAGCCGTCTCTCTGCCGCCGCCTGTAAGCAGCGCTGCTACGAGACTTAGCCCCTAATTAGACTTAAAGAATATTGCCAAAATCAGAGACATTTCGATCGTTGGAGCGGTACCATAGCCGCTCTAATTCAAATAAAATATTCGGTCAGAACCATCAACCAAAAATCAGAAGTCTTTCTTATCACGCTGGGAAAACTATGGACTACATTCGGGGATCAACTAACTTAAACATTTCACTGTATCTTTAAAGAAAAAAACATTTTTACCAAATAAAATAAAGCTATTAGTAAACGGGAGATTGTAAGTGAGTTACATCGGCCATAATTGAAGAATTTTCCAGGACGTAGAGTTATAGTAAAGGGTATTAATGATTTATTGCAGGCTGATTTGGCTTAAATGGGGGCATATGCAACATCGAATAAAGGCTTTAGGTATTTATTAACAGTAATAGATACCTTTTCTAAATATGGATGGGGTGAAGGAATAAAATCAAAAAAAGCAGAAGAAGTTAGAAAAGCAATGGAAAAAATATTAAAATCTGGTCGTGGTGCACCAAAGAATTTACAAACATATAATGGAAATAAATTCTAAAATAAACAATTTAGAGAATTGATGAAACGATATAAAATAATCATTACTCAACATTTAGTGCTCTTAAAGCATCTATTGTGGAACGTTTTATTAGAACACTTAAATAACTTATGCCGCATGAGTTTAGTTTAAATGGCAAATATACATGGCTTTAAATATACAAAGAGTTGATTAATATATATAACAATAGAAAGCATAGAACAATAGAAATGAAGCCTATTGATGTTAATACTAAAAATTGGAAAAAATTTTGGGTTAATACTAAAAATTGGAAAAAATGGTGGGTTAAAAGAGGGGGATCATGTACGAATAAGTAAATATAAGCATGTATTTGAAAAAGGTTATACTCCAAACTGGACAACATGAATTTTTCGAATTCGGAAAGTACAAAATACATTCCCCACCTCATATTTACTTGAAGACTTGAAGGGTAATCCAATTCAAAGAGGTTTCTATAAACAAGAAATTTAAAAATCAAAATTCCCTAATACTTATCGCATTGAAAAGATTCTGAAACAAAAAGATGATTATGTGCTTGTACGTTGGTTAGGCTTTTCAAAATCAGAAGACAGTTGGATTCACAAAAAAGAAATTCTATAAACAACATCATCAGTAGAAAACATAAACAATAAAACAACAATTAAAATTATATGCATGTATAGATAAGAGTTTTGTACGGAACTTGAACTCTAAAGATTCTAAAACAAAAGTTAGGTTGTGTGCTGTGTAGACTTTTTAAAATCAGCAGATAGTTGTATTCATGTAAACAACAACATCAATAAGAAGCATAGAAGCATAGAAATAGACACATGAATATATTTATATACTCAAATCCGGAGCTTATAAAGAAAAGAATTTCAAAAAGTATTTCCGTTTTCGACTATTCGTCTATGCGTTCACGCAACTTAACTCAACTCGAGATGGTTGTTAAAAAAAAACAAAAAAATTTCGGTTTTAATAATAATATTTTTTATAGTTTCACTTTTTAATCCGGTTGTGAAAATGTTACCGTTCCCAAGTGAAATGACTCTAATTGAAACCCCATGGTATACAAACAATTCGATTGGGTTATTCATTAATATGCCTAAATTAAAAAAATATTAAAAATTAATTTAAAATTTGAGATCCTGGAGGAGTCATATTTTTATGGATCTTAAAAAAAAAATGCTGAAAGTGATAAACAAAATTTAAAAGAGTGAACTTGATATGGAAATTATTAATACTATTAATAGTAGTATTAATAATCAAAACTTATCAACTGTAAGCACAGTTGAAGAAACAATAACAGAAACATTATCAACAACAACTACATCAACCCCAACTACTTTGATAAATGAAATTCTGGAGGAGAAAGAAGAATCAACTACAGCAGCATCTACAAAAAAACAAATACATCTGCCACAACGACAACAACATCTGCATCAACAACATTAAACCCACCCAATCTTTTAGCATAGTAAAGATATAAATGATGATGTTATAGAAAATAAAAACATAGGACTTGAAAAATCTCAAAAAAGTGTTATGGGTATCAATGATAGTGAGGCAGAATTTCAAAACGTAAGTCGAGCACTTAAAATTATTAATAAGACTCAAGAATTAGTTTTGGGTATCAATGAAAGTGATCCAGAGTTTGAAAGTGCAAGTCGAGTTCCTATAAAAAGGAATAGATTACAAAATTTAAAAAGCACAGGAAATATACATAACTCTCAAAAAGTAGAATTCACGAAAAGAGGAATAATAGAGGATTTAAAAAAAAAACAAATTAATTGAGAATGAGAGAAAAATAGCAGGACACCTTGCTTTAGGAAGAAGGGGGCTAAATAGATTCTTCACTGTTACATATAAAAGTGCTACGTTAGGTGTTAAATGTCATTACAATAACATATACAGAATATCATATGCTAAACGTAGTGTTAATAAATCTAACCATAGGAATAAAAAACATTTAACTAACCGCCAACATCAAAATAAATCTAAACGTAATATTATATCCACTAGTAACATTAATAATTAATTGTTTTGAATTTGCTGAAGTTTTATCTCATTCACTAATACATGCAGAGAGATAGAAAGATAGCCAAGTATATCAAAGAATTTCGAAAGATGCTAATTTTTTTTCAATGCAAGAGAGTAAACGGGAAGAGATAGAAGAAATAGAACCAGGGTATCTTAGCGACCACCCAAAAATAACTGAAATTGATACTGAAGCAGCAGAAAGAATTAATGCTTTTTATTTGGGGTAGAGAAGCTTAGAATCTGGAATGCTAATTGAATATTTAAGTAAAAAAGAAAGTGAGATTAGTACAGATAAAACTCTAATTAACGATGTTAATGATTTCAACATAACTAATAGTGACAAGATAATCTGATTGAGTAGGGAAATATGTTTGTTTTTGCAGAATAAAAAAAAAGTTGAAAACACTATTTCGGTTGGAGTACAAAAAGGTTAGGTAATTATTTATTTATAAAATTATATTTCTATATTCTAACAATATTTATACTTTAAGAATTTCAAAAACTTACTAAAAAAGAATTTAAAACCAATACTTTTGTTTTATATGATGATGATGATGATGATGACCACGATGGGGTCATACACGAGGAAGAACATTCAGAACCCTGCATTACAAGATCACTTAGTGAGGATGAAACTATTCTTGTTGAAGGTGGAATAAATAATTATATTCAAACTTTACCTTAAAATTGAGATAAGGATTGTAAGGATGCACTGTGGCCGAGATAAAATCTCAGCGGTTCAGAGTCCCCTTCCATAAATAATATATATTTTAGAAACGCCAGAAAAATGGAGGGCCGAGGTTGGTAAGGATTTTAGGGGTGGGTTTTTGACTCAGAGAAGCTACCAATTCCGATTGCCCACGCTGTGCGGGACAGCGCTGTTGGCCTGGAAATTTCCCAGCGGCCGAACCCTTCACTAGAGACTGGAGCCGCGCTCCTGTTCCCGTCCTGCCCAAATCGGTGCCTGGAATTGCCCAACGGCAGCCGAGGTGGAAAGGAGGGGCACATTGGGTGATATCGGTCACTAATTGGGATGGGAAAATAAGGCGGTCGATTTACAGTGCATTCATGGCTTGTCTTTTATTTCGTTTTGTTCTAGAGTTCTCTTAAGTGTATTTGTATTTATTTTTGTCCCTCTCTCTCTACTCTGCTAGCGTACACACACCCCAAAAATGTAATTTAAATGCAAAACTAATCTGTGGCGGACTCGCCTCGCTCACCAAAACGAATGTTAATAAAAGGATAAGAATTGTCCGCAGCCTCGTAGTCCTTTAGGTCTCGGGGTCCTCGTTATCCTGGTTCTTGGGTGTCCTGGTCGCTCGCACAAGATGTATGTTGGCCGTCAATTAAAATCGGGCTTGTCACTGGTTTTTAAACTTGGGCTTTCACTGGCTAATTTACGAGTGATCTTAATCTCATTTGTCATATTTCTCATGACCTGATTCTGCCAACCCTTCTACGGCTGTGCTGCCGCAATCCATGGCACGCGCCGTTCCGCATTCCAAGCATTCTCTGCATTCCGGGCTTTCCGTTTCGCTCCCTCTTGAGCATGCAAGTGGCCGATGCAAATTCCATTCCGCATTCCTGAACGCTGCCGGCGCCTGCGCCGTAGGCCTCTGCCCCGGCCTCCTCTGCCAGCCGCTGATTGGCGTATCTAGCGCTCCGGTCCTTGGGATGCGGTACCGCCGTTCCGTCCCGTTCCCTGACCGGTGTTTCCCAAAGATATTGCGGGCGATGTTGCCGGCGGTGTTGCTGGTGACGTCAGCCGTGGTGTGGCCGGGGCGTGTGCCCGGCCCTACAATCCTAACGCCTATTTCCCTAATCACTAACTATATTTACATCTTATTTCTACACCTAACCTTATATTTACAAAAGTATATACATATATTTACAAAAGTGGCGGCGGCCATGTCGTGACCATCGTTACAGCCCCCTCCTACTTCCGGGTGGGGCGGAGAAAAACCCTCACCTTTCCGCTGGTGCTAATCTGCACCCGGAACCGTTGCCTCTGCTCCTCGTCCAGGTCGCGCCTTGTCCGTCGGCCGCCGGTTCTTAGCCGAGCCTCAATCCTCCTGACGAGCTGGGCTGGCAATCGGCCTCCCGGCGTCAACCAGCCATGCGGTGCTGCCACTCAGGGCTCGGTAAGGGGTAGAGCGTCCCACCTATCCTCCCAGGGAACTGATCGCCTCCACGTACGTCGTTCGCGCTCCTGCGCCTCCTCCGTCGCGGGGATCTCTGCCGGGGAATTCATCGGCCGGCTGACCGCACATCGGACCCCCGGGGGGTGGCCAAGAACGGCCCCGGCCCATCCCCGCGTATGTCGGAGACGCAAGCGGTCCCGGGCTCTTTGTCTCCACGTATCCGTCATTCAGGGGGCTTTAAGGCTCCCTCAGGCGTAGCCCCGTTGTCGCTCCGAGTCCTTCGCCTGTGGGCGTCTCTGGCCTCCGTTCTAGCGGTGGCGGGTGGGTTGCCTCCATGTCAGCCATGAGTAATCCCTTGTGACTGGGGGATCTCCGGCACGTGAGGCGTGAATTGAGGAGGTCAGCGAGGGTGGTCCCATGATCTCCGCGGCCGGCCACAAAAATAGAGGCAGTCCGCGTCCACGTCCAGACATTGTTTTTCTTGTTTAGCTGTGATAAAAGAAATGATTAATATTTGCTAATCTTGAAACCCTACCTAGCGGTGTGTTAAATCTTGTTCCTACACATACCCTGTTTTCCCCTCGATAGGAAAGGATGACCAATTATACTGTCCGACGTGTGTGTTTACTAGTTCCCCGGTGGGGGGACGGAGTGTTGGAAGGGCGCGCCCGTCATCAAGTGACTCCGTGGGCTCTGACTGTTAGCAAAGTATCAGACGGTAGGTAGTACCGTCTAGACTGGCCTTCCGAGCTTGGACCTGTTTCCACTGGTCGGGGCGGCTTCCCCGATCTCGTCTTCGGCAGGATCCTCTGTGTCCGATTCTTTGCCGCGATAGGGTTTCAGCTGGTTCAGGCTTGCTGTCCGCCGCCGACGATTGCCCGGTATGTGCAACTGCACAACGTTTGGTGAGGGAAACTTGGCGACTCTAAACGGTCCCTCGTATTTTGCTGCCAGTTTTGCCCCGAACCCATCGGTGGCGTTCCCTTGTCGAACGCGTCGTACAAGTACTAGTGTCCCACCGGCGGTTTCCAATCCCGTCGGCAGAAATTGTAGTGGCGCCGCTGTTCAGCCGATGATCGGTCGGCGTTGTTCTGGAACGATAGGCCTGTGAACTGTGTGCCGTCCGGCGGTGGGAATATCATGGTTCTCTCGTAGAACTCGGTTTCGAAAGTCCGCTCCTACACACAGTGGACGTCGTACTGTTTTTGTTGTAGCTCGAGTGCCCAGCGGGCGATTTTGCCGGTGGGGTTGCCGATGGAGTTTAACCACTTTAAAGCCTGATGATCCGTTATGACTTCGATGTAACTTTTCATTTTCCTTACTGCCCATACAATGGCGAGACACTCCTTCTCGGTTACCGAGTAGTTCCTCCCCGCGCTGTTTAAGCGGCGACTTGCGTAGGCCACCACTCGTTCTTGCCCCTCGATGGTCTGTGTGAGTACGGCTCCAATGCCATATTCGCTGGCGTCCGTCTGAAGCACAAATTTCTGACCAAAGTCCGGGCAGCCTAAAACCGTTGCCTCCGTTAATCGAGTTTTCAATTCCTGGAATGCCTGATCCTGCCGCGGTGTCCACTCCCACTTCTGGCTATTCTTTAGCAGCAATGTCATCGGCTCCACAACATCGGCGAAGTTGGGAACAAATCGACGATACCAGGATGCCCAAGCATCTCCGAAGTTCCTTCAAGCAAGTCGGCGGCTGCAGCTCGCGGATCGCGGCTACCTTGTCGGGATCCTTATGGATTTCTTCCTCGCTGTTCACGTGTCCCAAGTAGGCGATATGCCGTTGAAACAAATGGCATTTACCTCTATTTAGCAGGAAGTTGGCTTGGCGTAGTCGGCGAAACACTTCGCGCAGGTTTGTCACGTGCTCCCCCAATGTCGACCCGATGACGATGATATCATCCAGGTAGGCAAACGCATGTGGCTCCATGTCTGGACCGATGACCGTGTCCAATTTTTTCTGGAACGTTGCTGGAGCCGAGTGAAGACCAAATGGCATAACTCGCCAATGGAGTAAACCTCGACCGGGGACCGTGAAGGCTGTGCATTCCCGGCTCTCCTGAGCCACCGGGATTTGCCAATAACCTTTTTTTAAGTCCAGCGTTGATATAAATTTAGCGTTCCGTAGTCGCTCCAAATTTTGGTGGATCCTTGGCAGCGGGTATGCATCCGGTACGGAGTTCTCGTTGAGCTGCCTGTAATCGATGCACATCCGAGTATCACCATTCTTCTTAACCACGATCACAATGGGAACACTGTGCGGGCTCTTAGACGGCTCGATGCGACCATCCCTAAGCAGCACGTCTATCTGCTTATCAATGACGGCCCTCATGGCCGGATTTCTTGAAAAATACCTCTGTTTTATCGGGCGGTCCTTGCGCATTATGATCCGGTGTTCCGCGATGTGGAATACTCCGGACATAGTCTCAAATTTTTCCAATTCCTGTTCCAGGAATTCCCCCACCCAGGACTCTGGGAGTTCTCGTCCCGACTCCAGTGGATCCGGTTCCTCGGGTGCATGACTGACCGAGTCGACGGCGCCGCAAAGGGGCGCGTTCTGCTCCGGCGTGTCCTCTGCGTGATCCTGGAAGTGGACACGCTTGTTGGAGGTGCGAAATGGGTTCCGCTGTGGTGTCAACCATGCGTGTGTTCCGTATCTGTGCCCGAGGGGCAGGGATCGGTGATTGTCGTTGTGAAGTACGTGGCTTAGGTACTGGTCCTTGTGTGGCAGTCGGTCCCTCCTGGGTAACCGTGCCAGGTGATTTCCTGTGTTTCCTCTGACGTTCCTTGCTTTTCAGAGCGTGGCTATGCTTGTATTCCTCGTTGTTCAGAGCGTGGCTCTGCTTGAATTCCTCGTTGTGTTTCCTGTGTTCCTTGCTGTCCAGAGTATGGCTCTGTGACCTCTCCTGCCCTCTGTGTCCGTGCCCACAGCGTGTGCCTGGCGTTGGCGTCACACCCGAGGATTAGCGTCGTCTTGGTCTCTTCAGCCCACTTCATCAACCGCATCTGGGGGTGCGTTCTCGTCGTGGGCCATATAGCCGGAGGCTATTAGTATTGCTGTCCCATCCGCCGTCTCAAACCTGGCCACTGCTAGGTCTGGGTTGCTCAAAGTGGGGTGTAAAAATGCGTTAATGCTGTTTTTGACTATTATTCCCGTCCTCGGCCTACCTGTCGAGTTCGTGTATAGAGTTTTGTATCCTTTAGTCGCCACGCCAGAGATCTGTTCGTCTCTTGTCCATGGCTCTTGTAAGAGGCCGATGTCGATGTCCTTCTCGCGGAGAAGAACTGCCAGATTTGCTTAAGCGTGAGAGCTCCGCTTCAGATTGATCTGGACGACGTTCGGCATTACTGTGGCGTTGTGTCTGGGGTGACGTCGTCGATGATGAGGTCGTCCAACAGCCTGTTGGTATCATCGACGTCGTCCTCGAGGGCTTCGTCCGGCTCGGCTAGGAAGACCTTGATCTTGGCCTTCCTTATTCCGTACCGCACTTTGTGGTCGGACTTCCTGAGTTGCTCCAGGCATCGGCGGTTGATGAGAAACAAGAAAGGCTGACTTGTTTTCATCTCCCTCTCAGCTTTTAGTATGGCCCAGTCCTCCATATCGACATCTGGGTTCTGATCTCGTAACGTCTGCAGCACCCTATCATGGCTAGTTAGCTGCTTTGGTAGCCAGAAGCGAGCTCTGGGCCTCCTCGGGATATCCTTCGCGGGAACTTGCTTAAGGCGTAGCCCATTCCATGCTTTGCTTATGCTGGCAACGCATGCCGCCAGGAAGTCCTTTGAAGACTCATCGTCGCACCTAATTACTCGGTGCCCTCTAACTATGTCTGAGGAGTCAAAGGAGGGTGTCGGACCCGATGGCTCTGATTGTAACTTGTCTGTTACCATCTCCGCCAGTCGGGTCTCGACCTCCTCCCATTTCTCCGCCAGCAGGCGCCCGCCGTCATTGAGCTCGTCCACCAATGCCATGGCAAGGCTGTTTCTAGCCACCTCGCTGAAACTTTTCGCCGGCCACCATACTAGTGCTCCGTATGTCAGTATGGGTCTCACCACCGCTGTGTAGAGCCATATTATGATCTTGGGGTGTATGCCCCAGTTCTTTCCAAACATCTTTCTGCACGAGTAGAATGCTATACTCGTTTTCTTGTATCACCCCTAAGTACTTGGCTTGTTGTGATAGCTCTAGCTCTCTATTCCATCTATCTGTGGTTTTGTGAACCGTGGGATCTTTGTTCTCTTTGTTTCTAGTTTGTGACAACGGGACTCAGTTCACGAGTAGAGCATTCCAAGGATTCTGCAAGGCGCTGGGTATGGAGCTTCAATTCACTGCTCCGTACACACCTCGTCAGAATCCCACGGAAAGAGCCAATCGAACGGTCCCCCAGTATTTGGGGGAGTAGCCGCAGTCAACATGAGACCAGTTACTGCCAGATATCTCGCTGGCAGTCAACAGCAGCGTGGCCGACACCACCGGGTTCAGCCCCGCCTTCTTGGTGCTGGGACGCGAACCACGGCTGCCAAACAACTTGTACGACGAAGTAACGCCAGGTCGAGGGACAGCGCAGCTC
>VNJN01007638.1:0-41632 GCA_008042485.1 Drosophila mayri
TCCTAAACTTTCGTTTGAATTAGCCAAGTTCAAACGGCGTCGTTAGCTTCTTTATGCTCGCTTGGCTTGAACTCGTGGATTGTGTTGTATTTTGCTTTCGTATTGTGTGGGTGCCTCAAATTGGCAACTCAACAGATACAAAGATACACAGATATACAGACGCTCGTGCTAGAACCACATATAGATAATGATACATTGCCTATATAGTACATAATAGACGCATATATAGACATTAAATTTCGCCTACGTTTTTGTTTTCGGATTTTCGGTTTTTTAACAACAGAACGGCGGCGACGACGACGACGACAAAACAACACCTTCGCTTTTTTCGCCCATTTTCAAAACTCGTTCTCTGGCGATTTGTTTATTTTACGATATGTTTGCCATTCATTGCCTACGTATGCGATCTCTGGCATTTCACAGCGATCGCCGATCAGAGCGATATTCTCCCCTACCAAAAACCACGCCCACTCCAATTAGTTAACCCAAGGAATGCCAAGGAATACTCGTACTCCGATTGAACTTTAATTTGATGTAAAGAATTTAGAGATACATCTTCCGATAGACATTGTTGATAGTCAAAAGATAATAGAATACTATTCAGGCAATTACATTAAAAACTGTCAAAATTTAACCTTCGCACCCTTAAAAGAAACAACAAAGTTTATAATTAGCATACGATCACGCAATATGTGGTTTTAATTATATGTTTTTGACAAAATAATTGCTATAGTATAAAATTTAACCCTCTGATACAGATGTAGATGCAGATACAAGATATAAATTCTATACATTTTAAATTTTAAGTTTAAAACTGTTCGTTTTTCATGCATTCAATTAAACCATAAAAATCTCACTATTATTTTGGCACCTAAATAATGAAATTTCATTATTTCATTCATATTTTTAAGGGATATTGAAATGCACCTTCATATAGCAAAAGTATTTAAAGCAAAGTGATTCATCATCTTTGCCGTTTCCGAAACTCATAAAAATTCTGTAGAAACGACCCCTCAAATAATTACTTTTGTTTTCAAAAAGAGAAACAAACAGTTTTGTTGTTTGTTTTCGTAAAAATATTTTTATGCTTTTTAAAACATTTCATTAGGTCATGAAAAGTCTATAATAATAATTGCAACTTAGTTTTGAATGAATTTTCTAATGCGTATACGTAATATGAGGTATACGTAATATGAGCTTCTCCTAAGTAAGAATTTGCAACTTAGTAAATAGTTATCCTATAGATATCGATACATATTAGTAATATATCAAAAATAAAAGAAATAAAATACAGAAATTATAAGTGATTTTATTGTTAAACTCTGTTATTAAAGAGAGAAACTAAATAACATTACGTATACGTCACGTTAGCCCACTAAGGGTTAACGTTAACTCAAAAAACTGCCAGACAGCAACATGTTTCCGCTGAGCTTCGATCCGATCGCCGTACATGAGATCATTTTTGACCTGTGTCCATGTGTTGTGTTTGAGTTAGTATCTATGTGAGTGCGACATATGCAAAAACAAAACAAGCGCCTTTGCTCTCCATCTATATTTCTCCGCAAATTTAATCTCTCTCTCTCTCTCTCTCGTCGTTGTTTTGTTTTTGTCGCCAAAAACCGAGACCCAGGAGAAACATCTAAAAACGTGCTATGATCGGTGGGTGGGTGCGGGGGAGGGAAAAAGACGCAGAGAGGGTGAGACAGAGACAGGGACAGAGCTGGCGGCGGCATCAATTAGATTTGGCCTTTTATTTATATTATGTTATTTTATGCGTGTATTTTGCTTACGTGAGGTTATCATGCCTCGTTATTAGTATCTGTAGTTCTGCTTGACCATATGGCGCGCAGTATCCATCAGATTCCCCAGATCCCCCATTCAAAGGTGATTTATTTAGCGTCGTCGCCTTGATTTGAATTCTTAAGCCAGTTCAGAGTTACGTTTCGTTGACGTTTAATGCAGTTGCTGTCAGAAACGAAAAGCTTTATGTCTCGCCTGATGACATCATCAACGGAACGGTCATCCTTGTGTGCTTCTCGCATTTTGCATCATCCCATCTCCCAGTATCTCTATCTCTCTCCCCAAGGTTATCGCTGAAAATCGTTAAGACAGTCGCAAAAACAAATTAAGCCGAACTGAACACATACTTGCATTGTATTCCCCCACATTATACACACATACACATATGCACCCAGACAAAAAAGGAGTTTAAGGACACGCCGAAAGTGAAAACCAGTTTGACATTGAAATTTCGACTTTTTGCCTTGTGCTTTGCCTTTTATTTTTGTTCCGCCTGAGAGTGTGTGTGTGTTGGTGTTTGTTTTTGTGTTCTGAAAATCAATGCATGCAATTTTTGCAATTTGGAGAATTCTTTAACAAAGGGTATTGGGACTTGCAGGGTTAGGTTAATTTTAAAAGAAATTTATAAGATACTTATATATTTAAAAGAAGGTATTTTATTTCTATAAAAAAAGTGGTTGTTTTTATAATAAATATAAATTATAAATCTAATCTACATATGAAAACCAATTAAAATGCCTGAAAAATTATGCCATCTATTTGTTTGTTATTATTAGATTTTTAAGTTACTTTTTATAGCCTTCTCACACTAAATAAATACTTTTAAAAATTAACAATTAAGTCAGTTATTTATGAAAAAAACAGGCTTGTTTTTCATGTAACTACAGGTTCTATAAATTAGACTGTTAATTTTAGACATTTCTAACTTAAAAGCATTTCTTGAAAAAAATATTTTATATAATATTATCAAGATCGTTATTTTTTGTTTCTTTTTTCGGCAGCCTTTTTTATAGATTTCTTTTGAACAGTTTCTTACTTAAAATTCATATAAATATGAGCAAATCAAAAACTGATTTATGGAAAAACCCGCTCTTAAATTCGAGATAATTCTGTTACTCTCCAGAAACGTTTAACAATCTCAATCTAAAAAATTCTTAAAGAGAGTCACTTTTTGTATATTTTAAGTTTCAGTTTTTCTAGCACTTTATAAAGTCCCTGACTTTTAATATCAACCCGAAGAGCCGCGTAAATCCGACCTTTGAGCAGAACTCTTCTGCCACTTTCCAGAGCATTTCATCTTCGGCTGACAGCCTCCTTCGCCCATCTGTGCTCATTGTTGTTTGGTATTCCAATTCCATGCCGTGCTTTGTGTGCTCGAGTGATGCCCACTTCAGATGACTTAAGCCTCCATTAATGCGTTAAAAGTTCTCACTTCAGAATGCCGAATGCGGCCATTTTTGTATGGTGGTTGCGTGGGTGGGAAAAAAATACTTGGGATTCTGTCGAACCGCCTTGAAACTAAAACAGATATCGAATCCACCTGCCTGACTGCCTGCCAGGCGGGGTCACAATCTGTGATTACGTGTCTAGCAGACACCCACGACTCGCTTGAGTTACTCACACGTTGAATTTGAATAATTTATGAATGATATGTTCATTCTCATTTCCGTTTCAGCAAAAACTAATTGGAAATGCAGTACTCGAGCAGTTCGGAAAATTACTCATCTACGTCAAGGGACAACAAGCCCTCGAAATGGGGCAGGGTAAGATTAACTAATTACTTATTCTACCTTTATTAGTAACTATTACTTAATACTTAGAGCGACAAGAACAATTATGCCTATAAGAAGTCCTCCTATCAATACTCAAGCTCTGGCGACAACAGTATGTCCTATCAAAGCAAGACCCCCGACCAGAACATTGATCAGTTGGATGCCTTGCTGGAGGATCTTAAGCAGGAACGCCAGATCAGTACCAGAGATCGCGATCTCCTGCCCAGCAATGGCACATCCTATAGAACGCTGTGAGTTTAGCAGATCTCATTCAACATTTTGTCACATTTTAATGGGTTTTTTTATGAATTATTTTATAGTGAACGCACTGATCCTTCGGGCACAGTGACAAGGACAACGCGTGTGGTTAAGACCACCAAACACTCGGGCTCTGGTGGCCAGCAGCCCTTCATCGACGATGTGGAGACCTTCAATCCCACCGATTACAGCACTCTGCAGTCCACGGCCAAGTATTCCAGCTTGAAGCGCGATGAATACCAGTCCAAGGAGAAGCCATATACTTTGGGTGAGTTTTCCTAAAAACAAATACTATTAATAATTTGTAATTACAATAAAATCCACTTTTAATTTCAGCCCACTCCCCTGTCGGTGGTCAGTACGAGAGCAAGAAGATCTATGAGAGCAACCGCACTATTAATAACAACGTGGAACTGCTGCCTGCAACCACCACTAGCACCGTCCAGACACTGAACAGCGGCACCACCATCGACAAGGAGCTACAGGACATCGCCCTGAGCGATGGCATTCTGCCCGCTCCGGGCACCAAGGTAACCACCACGGTGCGGACCTACACCTACGAGATCCCGGCCACTGGGCCAGGAAGCAACACCAGCACCATTAACCGCACTCACACCAACACGCTCAACAACTCGAACACACTGAGCAGCAGCTACAAGCTCCACGAGAGCCACAACACCTCCAGCCAGAACTTCTCGCAGCTGTCGCCGATCCCGCATACGTCGCATGTGCCACAGACTGTTGTCTACAACACGGAGAGCTACTCAACGCTGAACAAGCCCAACGATCGTCCCTTGGTCACCAACCAGTCCTACGAGATCCGAGAGCACAAGGAGACCACCACTCGTGGCGTCAGCCCCCAGCCGCGTCAGTTGCCCTTGGGATCGGGACCGGCAGGAACTCCCCCAGGCAATCGTACCGTCGTCTACAATATCCACAAGACGGACCATGTGAACACGATCAATGAGTTGCCGCCACAGCAACGCTATCCACCGCACAGCCCGGCTCACAGTCCCAACTATGGCGGACCGCACAGTCCTCCATTGCAGCCCGGTGTGAATCGCTATTACTACAAGGAGACGGAGACCTCGAATACGGTGAACAGCATCCATGGTCCACCCAACGGTGCGGGTCCCTATGAGCCTGGTCTGCCTCAATCTGCTCCGCTCAAGCAGCTGCCGCCCAACAATGCGTATCCACAGTCGCCAAATGGAAATGGCTATCCACCGAACACATCCACGTATAGCTACAAATATTCCTCGACCACCAACACGAACAACCGACGTGGTCCAGACTATGGCTCACCATCGCCATTCCCCGTGGATGGTGTCGAGTATCCAGTGAACGGCAATCCTCCTCAGCGTGTGGATGATCTAATGCAGTCCTTCTCAACTGTAAGTACATAAATATGGTTAATAATTTGAGTTTTTGATTAAATTTGAATAAGGAAAAGTTTGAAATTAATTTATTTAAAAAACAATTGGGTAAGAATAAAGACTGTAAACGCTAAATTCTATTTTTCCAGATTTGTTAGTTATATTAAATAATATTAATAGATACTTTTCATTTCAAATTAAGCCCTTAGTAAATAAAATTAGGATCAAAGGGATTAGTTTATTTACTTTCAGCGTATAGATAGTTCAGAGATAGTATTGTTTATAAACAAAGGGGTACACTACATAAAAGTAGTAATTAATATGGCAATAAATAAAGTTACTATTGAATTTTTAGCCGATAAAAGCTTTATGATTAGCAAATATCAATAAACGATGTAATTTGGCTTTTCTAAGTAATCGCAGTTGTTAAGTTAAGGAACGATAAGATCTAATCATCATTGTGATATTCTTCATTATTGTTACCCCTCTATGAAGTTCACTTACCTCTTATCTTTTCCGATTCCAGACCACTGACCATGTGGATCGCGGGGATATCGAGACGCCGGTGCGTAAGCGTGAAATCGAAACCGCAGTGGCCTCGCCCAACCAGCAGCATGTGCCATCAGTTAATAAGGCCGGCAAGGAGGTATACTATCCGCCAGGACATGATACCATTGTGATGAAGCGCGAGGAGATGCATGCCGGCTCTGCTTCTGGGGTAAATTATAGAGCCAACATAACCCCGATGTATCCTTACTTATAAGTCTCCTTGTTGCAGGGTCGCTGGGCCAAGGGCTCTGGAATGTACGAGTACGAGTCCGGCTCGAAGTCAAAGACGAAAACCAAGTCCGGTGGCGCCGTGGTGCCCGTGTGCCTGCCCCTTTGCTGTGCCATGCCCTGCTCCATCATGTAGAGAGATCATATCGTAACTTGTACATAGGTTTTCTAATATTCTAACGCTAAATCCTGCCCTGCTCTAATTGCTCTCTACTATACATGTCGTCTAACTTCTATTGGGTAATTTAATAGCCTGCCAATTGGTTGCGTAAATTCTACATATATGTGTGTGTCTATATCTATATGTTTCGTACGTTATTGTCTATGTATATAATTTGTGAAGGCCGCGTCGTTGTTGTTATAATTATTTTCCGGATCCGGTTTTGCAAATTTCGTTGCTCAAGCATTTATTTGATGCCCAGTAAAGATGCCCAGAAAAGTTACTCGATTGCCAATTTGTTTTAACTGTAATGCCAAAACACTAATAAATGAGCCATGCGGAATCCAATTCCCCTCGCCATTACCCCCACGATTACTCTATAAACCCACTATATATTATTCGTTTCGCCAGCGTCCCCGAAAACCCGACTAATCATATAAACCATATATAAGCTGCGACTTAAAAGGTAAAGCAGTCGTTATGGAGCCATACATACTATCCTCTAATACACGTAGTAACCATAATAATAATAAAAAAACGAGATCTAACAAACGAAGAAGCAATGAACTTTTTGAATGGACATGGACATGGAAAAAGGTTGACTTTTTTGGTATAGTAAAAGTTCTTTATTTTGGTATAAATCGGTTCTGATCGAATAACAATTTGCATATCACAAAAGTAATATCTACATTTTCACCTTGAAGGAGTGTAGGTGTTAGGTATGTCTTTTATTTCAAGAAGTCTGATAAAATACGAAAGTCAACAAAAACACAAACCCAAAGATAAACAAAATAACAAACAAACGAAAAAGTATAAATATATAATAAGTATCATTGAGCACTGCTGAGAAGTGGAACGTTAGGATTATTGCTACGGAGAGACGAGTTCTTATACTGGTTTTCTGTTGAGTTCGAATCGAAGCTAAATGATGGATTAAAAAGTATATATACTACTAGTATAGTTACTTGGACTTGCTACCATATTACACAATATGTGTGTCTATATATATATATATATAAGGTAGGAGGGGCTGCCCCCTAATCTTGTTCTTCTATTTAAAAAGAGACTATGTTCGTGAAAGTAATGTTGTCCTTTGTACATACTGCATATTGCACATTCCGTCTTTATATATTCCACAGGCTAGCTCTTGCGCTCGGAGTTCTTTAGCTCTGCTAAATACCAAGTGAAAGTCGGGAACTCCTTTATGCTATAAATGGCATAATTGATCGAGTTGATGCCGTCCTGTTCTATCTTGCTCATGCCATTCTGTAGGTTCTCATAGCTATATGAAAATAATATATAAGTTTCGCACTTGAAACGTCAGAGTTTCCGACTCACCGTTTGGGATTGGCCTTCTCCTTTTGATGCTTCAGCATCTTGTAGCGGGCAATGTTGACGGGATACCTTGATATGAATAGATTGGCATGCTTCAACCGATTGGACATATCGTCGTCCTCGCCGCCCCAGCCGAAAAACGAGTTGGAAAACCCATTTACCGCCTGAAAGTGCTCACGCGTCATGGCAGAGACACCGCCGAAAATGGATCGATAAGGCAACCTTTAATCAAAAAGCAAACCAATTGGTATATGACTGTTTCCTGCCATCTTATCTGCGTTCCGTATTTACTCACCGAAAATTCAGCGTATCTATCGCTACGGACATATGCCGCGGTTGACGTGGACAATTGTACAGATTGCGATCGTCCAGTGGCAACAAATCCACATCGTGGAATATGAAGCAATCCCACTGATACATTTTTAAGGCCTCCAAGTAACCAATGTTCATCATGGCGGCCCGATTGAACGGCTTTCCGTTCGTCTGCTCCACAATAAAAATGCGATATGCGATGCGTTGGCGCATAAGGAACGGATGGATGTTGCGCAGGAACACGGACAAATGGGCATAACGATCGCGAAAGGGCACCACAATGGCCACATGATGTTGTGGATTGCAATTGTCCGGTCGGAAGGCGCCGCCAGGGCGCAGCAATGGTCCCAGCTCGGCCTCGATTACATCCAAAGATTCCAGAGTGGTGTTGGGAGTGACGGGTCCACCTGCAAGAGCGAATTTGCTTAACTTATGTAGTGGCGTCGAAAGGATTTATGCTTACCATCGCGGGGATCGGGATCAGTGCAGTTGACTAGGAGGAGGGCGGAAGTGGATTTCTGTCCCAACGTTGGCAGCGGCTTGTGCGTGCTCAGCGGGAAACGCGATAAGTCTTGTGGAATGGAAGTAAAGTTTGCAATCGCAATCACAGTCATTAAGGTGGAGTTGGGTGCGCCATGCAGTCCCTGCTCCCGCTCCTTTTCCTGGTCCTTCTCCTTGGACAAGGCAAGCGGAGCGGCTGGCAGCCTGGCGGAGCCTTCTCCACTGCTGCTGCTGGCGTTCCCAAAGATATGCGCATATTTGTGCACGCGCCGAATACTGTGGAGGATAAGGAGTTAGCGCCTTTCCTATCTTATCGGAATATTCCAATATTCACCTGAGCTTGCTGAGGGAGGTGCCACTGGCTCCGTCGGTTCGGAAGCCCACAAAGTTAAGCACCAGCAACAAGCATATTGCACCGGCCAAAATGCGTATGAAATTCGCCTTTATGAAGAGGAACATGGTCCACGAATTGCATCATACCTTTACCGTGCTTTCGCCCCAATTTCAGCTTCAAAATATACCATAGTATTAAATATACAATAAACGGTCACTAGTGGTGGGTGGGCTAAGTGAACATTGAGGAGTGTTTCCACGATGTCTTATATCGATATATCGATATATATATATTCAGCTTGAAATGCTTGAACACTTATTTAACTAAGGGAAAAATGTAAAACAAATTGAATTCATTACAACAGTAAAAAAACACGATTTAAAAAATTGTTTTTGCGACACATACATGAAGCACATCACTCACACATATGCATGTATACATTGTGTAGAACGAGCAAATTCGTCGTGCTCTTTCCCCTTGCCCACAAGCTGTAGTTTAAAATATGGCCGCTTGATGGCGTTTCAGTTCTTAAGACCCTTTCAAAATATATTTTACCAGTAAAGGTGTGTTTTCCGATCCCATAAACACTATAAATGAATTCTTTAACAGCATAAACAGGATAATCGATCTAGCTTCTTCAACAGCATGTTCTTTTGATTTGTATTTATACTTTAAATAATTAATATTTTTATTTATAAATTCAATATTTTAACAGAATAATTTAGGACCTTGGTCATATTCAACATTCAAAAAAATTGGCGTTGCCATTAGCTTAACTAATTTTAAAAGAATCATCATCGCTAAAGCGTGTTTTTTAATTTAAAAAGTATATATGTTATAAGCTACAACGGTGAATTGCAAAATAAACTTTAATAAATGCGTTGTAATTTCAATTACTTTTAGATAAAGAAAATCTAAATTATTTAATAATATCACTAATAAACTGAATTCCCCCTTTAAAATCTGATTTAATAGTTTCTCGTGTTTATTGCGCGCTTTGGATCTTTTAAGTATCCCAAAAACTGACGAGTTTCTGAGTGGCATTTGTAAATTGGGGGAAATACATGCCCCATGTCCTGGGAATGGGTCTTTGCTTTCTATCAAGAATAAAAACAAGTTACAAACACAACTGATGATTTATACTAATTGCAGTATCGTGCTGCAGGCAATCCAACCTATCCCGGCACTGGCAGACGCAGCCCCTCGTTGTCCTTGATGTTGATCACTTTGAACTGGTTCTGGTAGGTATACTCGATACGTAGTATCTTTTCGTCGCCGATGCTTGGGTCATAGAAGCCGGGTAGGTCGCTCTGTAAAGGGAGAATCACTGTTAACACCCTGAAAATGTAATTAAATCGCACCGACACGCACCTTCGAGGACTCGTACAGCTGCAGGGTTCCATCTTTGACCAAGCACTGTATGGGTATGGTAACGTCCAACGACTGCTCCGGCTTGAACTGGCTGCTGCCTTCCACCGTACAGCCGTAGACTGCTCGAGTCACAATCAATCCCGTCCGTTCCAGCTCTTCGGTCATAATCCGATTGTACGTTCGCTGCATCAGATGAATAGCGGCACTTGCCTCCTGTCGCTTGGCCGTCAACCGCTGCTCATTTTGTCGTTTCGTCCGCTCCACCTCGATGCTCTTGCGCTCCGCCTCCATAGGATCCATTACAGTCTTTTTGATTATGAACCACGCGATTACAGGTGTGACTGAGGCATAAAATACCGCAGCGGGCACTATTTCTTCGCTCAGGTGAATGGGGAACACGTACGATTGATTTGAACGGAGTATTCTGAGCCATAAAACCAGATTACTTGAATTTACTTTACGTTTTTACGATGCTAGAAACTCACTTGAATCTTAGTATGACACCGGAAGGCACGCCAATGGAGACCGTGGCCGTCACTGAGCTGTACTTGGAGACCTTCTTTTCCACGCCATACTCGCCCATGAAGCCGAAGGTACCCACTCTGCAAAATATAAATATGGATTAAAATCCTAACTTTTCCTCGCTTTCTAAGCCCCCTACTTGGCAGCAAGCTTTAGTTTCATCTCGTTCTCTATTAGCTTGCGGGTGTAGGACAGACCAAAGTATATATGCGGCGTTCCAATCACAAAAGACGAGCTCAGCGAGTACTCCTCCTTGGAGTGATCAATCTGAGTGGACATGGAGGACTGTGACCCGGCATTCAGCGTCAAGCTGCCCACTGTGTGCTTGTCCAGCTGCACGGCCAGCGTGGAAAACAGAGCAGGTATCACTCCCTGGTCCCGGAAGTTTAGATTTGTGCCTCCGTTAAGTGTTAGCTTCTGGGTAAGAGTGCGGCCTCCTGCAGAAAAAGGGAATCTATCAGTCTGCAAGTTTCAGCGACTGGAAGATGGCAGAAAATACCCTTAAGGCCCAACAGAAAGCCATTTCCCGCTCCGGCGCACACCTCCAGCCAGCCCTTGTTAAGCAGCCGTCGTCCGGCTACCATAAAGCCACCGCTGCCGTTGCCATTGGAGGAGTACAGGTTGCCGCTCATGATGATCATGTCCTTGCGGGTGACCGGCGCCTCAATGGACTGGGCAATGCTCATCGATCCGATCTCCACGCGCGGCATCTCCGTGTCATCGTACGGCGCAAAGATCTCCGTTGCATTTACATTGATGGTGATGTTGCCGCGCGGATTGGTTCTTTGCTGCAGTCGTCGTTCGGCAGCTGCCTGCGCCAGCCTCTCGTACTCGTCTCGGATTTCGGAGGGCGTCTTTGTCCGGTGGACAATCTCCCAGCCTTCAGTGCGCAGCCCCTTTTCGCCCACCGAGTCGTAGATGGCCCGCTGATGGGGATCCGAGAGCACCTCGTAGGCGCGCTTGGTGCGGTTGAACATGAGCTCTGCTTTTGTCTTGCTCTCTGGGTCCAGGTGCTTGTCCGGATGGTAAATGCGGCTCTGTTTCCGGTACGCAGTATTGATTTGCTCCGCGGTAGCCTGGAAAGCGGAGGGCAAATGGATTAGCTGTGCTCCTCATCTTCGGCTGTGCTTGAGGTGACATTGCACTTACGTCCCGGGGCAAATTCAGAAATGTGTAGTAGTTCTCCTCCAGCTCCGCGTCGGATTCATCGTGATCTGAAGCCATGGCGCCTGATCTGTTCCCTCGGATCTGCTACTACTGCTGATGTTCGGATTGGAAGCGGGACGGGAACGGAACCGGCTGGGCACGGGCCTCACCGGCGTTTTATCTGTAAATTTGGGATTTCAAAATTTTTGGGTACTTTTACGCAATGATAAATTGATTGAATACATGTGTTGAATATGCCGATAGCTGACGATATTTTGGTTCCATTAGGGTTTACTCCCAGGAGCGGTCATACTGCGGCGAAAATGAAATTAGAGATGGAAGTCGGTTTAAATTTAACTATTTCTTCAGCCAATAGATTTCAATAAGAAATGGTTTATCTCCTTTACAATATTACATAGAAATAAATTAGCTTTTTATTAATTAGATTTATTAGGGAGATTTATTACAACGTTATGTATATGTTGGGCTCTATTTTAAGTTATATTTTGCCACACATATGTCTTTAAAACGGCTCTTATTTTTAAAGTCTAATTTCACACGTAAATGTTGAAACCCAAGATCTAGTTACCTTTTACTAAGTGATCAAATCACATTGTGCTGCAAACCAATTAAATACTCAAATAAATAAAATTTACAACGCCCCTTCGCTACTGAAGAGCATCCGCGCACTCGAGTTGGCAGCTTTAGCGCCAAGAACCCGCTCCACTGAACCATCATCGGAATATCGATTACTTACCTTTCAGCTCGGGAAGAAACGTGCTCGTTCGCCGTTTGTCTGACGAAATTTTTGCTTTTAATTTGACAATTTGTCGTGAGAAATTGCAGAAGTGAAGATATCCGAAAATGCTGCGCGTACCCAAGTTTCTGCCCCGCATCGCCCGCCAAGCCGGCGTGGTGTCCTCGAACATAAACGGAGCTTCTAGCATATTCCGCGTAAGTATTCCGTCCGGTGGTGGCGGCGGCGACTATTATGTAAAGTGCGGCATGCCGCGAGAGTGTCATGTTTTACCCGAATATTCCATGATGCGCTGCCTCTTCTCTTGCAGACTCTGCCTGGTGCTTGCAATGGATTGTCCGGTCAAATGCGCTACAAGTAAGTTAACTTTATCCCTTAATTTCCCCCGAATCCCCGATTTCCCCTCGCTTATGTAAGCACTCGGTAAACATAACATAAAATTTCCAGTGGCCACTTTCACGTTGCATCATTAGCGAGGATTCTCAATAAGAGCCTTGGTCATAGTCGAAAATATCCATAACTATGGAAACGTGGCTCTTATCTCCACTTGTTGCCGGCGGCCTTATCGCGGCTCCCCATCCAAGTTCCTTCTGTGTATAACCAATTCCTACCCCTTTGCAGGTCCGGCGAGGTCAAAGGTGCCGTTATCGGCATCGATCTTGGAACCACCAACTCCTGTTTGGCCGTTATGGAGGGCAAGCAAGCCAAGGTGATTGAGAATGCCGAGGGTGCCCGCACCACGCCCTCCCATGTCGCTTTCACCAAGGAAGGCGAGCGTCTGGTGGGCATGCCCGCCAAGCGTCAGGCCGTTACCAACTCGGCCAACACCTTCTACGCCACAAAGCGTCTGATTGGCCGCCGTTTCGACGATCCCGAGGTGAAGAAGGACATCACCAATCTGTCCTACAAGGTTGTGAAGGCCTCCAATGGTGATGCCTGGGTCTCGGCCACCGACGGCAAGGTGTACTCGCCCTCGCAAATCGGCGCCTTCATTCTGATCAAGATGAAGGAGACTGCTGAGGCATACCTGAACACCCCCGTGAAGAATGCCGTCGTCACCGTGCCCGCCTACTTCAACGACTCGCAGCGTCAGGCCACCAAGGATGCTGGACAGATTGCTGGCCTCAACGTGCTGCGTGTGATCAACGAGCCCACAGCCGCCGCTCTGGCCTACGGAATGGACAAGACTGAGGACAAAATGTGAGTTGTTACTAGGAGCTATAATTATAATTTCTTATAAGTATTTTTTTTAATGAGTAATTACCTAGAGTTGAGGGAATTTTGTATCGTCAAATCAGTTTTCTAGATTGTTCTTTAAGTTTTTGTGGAGACATGGGCTCTTATCTCTGAATTCCCGTAAAGCATTATTATTGAACAGCTCATTGAAAAGCATTATCGAGTTATAAGTTATAGAAAGAACGCTACAAGCGTAACAGAAAACCCCTAAACGTAGAGAAAATTAATTTAAACCTGGAATTTTTAACGCGAAGGGTTTTGTTTGGTGTTTTTTCAAAAAGACCTTTCTTCAAGTGTATTATTATTTCTATTATATCTCTTTTTTAATCTTCATTTATTTAATCATTACAGCATTGCCGTTTACGATTTGGGCGGCGGCACCTTCGATATTTCCATTCTGGAGATCCAAAAGGGCGTGTTCGAAGTCAAGTCCACCAACGGTGACACACTGCTGGGCGGTGAGGACTTTGACAACACCATTGTCAACTTCTTGGTGTCGGAGTTCAAGAAGGACACCGGCATTGATATCCGCAAGGACAACATTGCCATGCAGCGCCTGAAGGAGGCTGCCGAGAAGGCCAAGTGCGAACTTTCATCGTCTCAGCAGACGGACATCAATCTGCCCTATTTGACCATGGATGCCGCCGGTCCCCAGCACATGAACCTGAAGATGACCCGCTCCAAGCTCGAGAGCCTGGTCGGTGATTTGATCAAGCGCACCATTCAGCCCTGTCAGAAGGCTCTGTCCGATGCCGAGGTTGCCAAGTCGGAGATCGGTGAGGTTCTGTTGGTCGGTGGCATGACTCGTATGCCGAAGGTGCAGTCTACCGTGCAAGATCTGTTCGGTCGCCAGCCGTCGCGCTCTGTCAACCCCGATGAGGCTGTGGCCGTCGGTGCTGCTGTTCAGGGTGGTGTGTTGGCCGGCGATGTCACCGATGTGCTCCTGCTCGACGTTACCCCGCTGTCTTTGGGTATCGAAACTCTCGGCGGAGTGTTCACCCGTTTGATTTCCCGCAACACCACCATTCCCACCAAGAAGTCGCAGGTCTTCTCGACTGCCAGCGATGGCCAGACCCAGGTAGAGATCAAGGTGCACCAGGGCGAGCGCGAGATGGCCACCGACAACAAGATGCTGGGCGCCTTCACACTGGTGGGTATTCCCCCAGCACCGCGCGGCGTCCCCCAGATCGAGGTAGTGTTCGACATCGATGCCAACGGTATTGTGCACGTGTCCGCCAAGGATAAGGGCACCGGAAAGGAGCAGCAGATCGTGATCCAGTCGAGCGGTGGCCTGAGCAAGGACGAGATCGAGAACATGATCAAGAAGGCCGAGGAATACGCTTCCGCTGACAAGAAGAAGCGCGAGCTGATCGAAATCGTTAACCAGGGCGAGAGCATAGTTCACGACACTGAGACCAAGATGGAGGAGTTCAAGAGCCAGCTGCCCGCCGAGGAGGTAATCTATAATATAGAATCCATTGAGAAATTCAGCTAATTTTTGTATTTAATTGCAGTGCGAGAAGCTGAAGAAGGAGATTGCTGATCTGCGCACGTTGCTGGCCAACAAGGAGACCGCCGATCTGGAGGAAGTGAGGAAGGCCACCTCCCAGCTGCAGCAATCCTCCCTCAAGCTCTTCGAGATGGCCTACAAGAAGGTGAGTGTGCCATTTACAAGTATATTCTCGATATTTACTAATTGCCGATCCGTATTAGATGTCCGCTGAGCGCGAAAGCAGCGGTGCCAGCTCCTCTTCCTCTTCTGACAGCAGCAGCGGCTCCAGTGACACTTCTGGCGATGCCAAGAAGGAGGAGAAGAACTAAATTAGGCAACCATATAGTCATAGTTGTTGTTCCCTTAATTTAATAATAGTCGCTTCTGGATTTCGATTAAGTTAAACGCTAAACAAACACAAAAACATCATATTCCTTTCCCGAATCATCAAGAAACAAACACAGGCATTTACCCAAAATGTGTAGTAGCATGATTTATTCCCTTTCTGAATCAGTAATGGCACAAAAAATCTAAAGCATTTCCAATTTCCTATTTTTTTGGTTAACTGCTTTCACCCGTGTGTGATTCAGAAAGGTAATAAATAAAACAGAGATGCGACCAGATCAAATCAGACAATGTGACTTCCAAGCAGAAAGAACAAGCAGATTGAGGTAGCTATCGCAGCAATCGAATGCATAAAGTTTTTATTGTTTATTATGCAATCGAGGGGCTATGCTTCCTTGTCTAGAGTGCTTTGTGTTGTGTTCCCTGTAAGATTTTGCTTATTTTTACGTATATTCTAAACTAGCTATAGTTGTACAATAACAAAGCGAGCACAGCACATAAAAAAAGAACTCAAGTGAACAGATGATCCGCTTGGAGGTCCTAATTTAAGCTAAATTGTATAAGGGTTTCCAGTGGACAACCAACCGATTCGACTGGGTAATATGCAATTAAATTTAAACAAACAAATCAATGTAAATTAAAATAAAAACAAAACAAACATTTACATACAAAAATATCGAAAATATCTTTATTTCTTAGAATATTGAAGAACAGTTTCGGTTTCAAATTCATTCATAAATTCCTCAAGATATTAAATGTTAGTTAGCAGCGCGATAAATATTCTTAAATTAACTAAAAGCTATGGACTGTTGTTCAGAATACTAGACAGTGTCATTGTTCGCAATTCACTAAGCTAGGTGATTGGCTAGATCTAGGCTAAGATGATGAAATGATAATGTGTCCTACATGGCTCCGCTCTGCAGCTTGTAGAGCGTGTAGTAGAGACCCCGATTCGCGAGCAGTTGCTTGTGATCGCCGGTTTCGCACACGACTCCGTTCTCAAACACAAAGATCACGTCCGAGTGGACAACGGTGGACAGTCGGTGGGCTATGCTGATGGTGGTACGGCCCTCGGAGGCAGCATCAAGGGCATCTTGGACAACCTGTAAGGGATTGTAAGGATTAATAAGTATTTTCAAAGTAAAGATAGAGTTTTTTTTTTAACTCACCTTTTCACTTTCAGCGTCCAAGGCGGAGGTGGCCTCGTCGAGCAGCATAATCTTGGGATTTCGGATGAGAGCTCGGGCAATGGCAATGCGCTGCTTCTGACCTCCAGACAGCTGGGCTCCCTTCTCGCCCATTCTCGTGTCATAGCCCTAGAATATATATAATTCCAATTATGGTAAACCGAACTGAATATTCAAGCATTTGGAACTCACCAGTGGCAGATTAGCGATGAATTCATGGATATTCGACTTTTTGCACGCGGTAAATATCTCCTGATCGGTCACAGTCCTCGAGTTGTCGCCATAGGCTATGTTCTCCTTGATGGTGCGATCGAAGAGGATGGGTTCCTGGGACACAATGCCCAGTTGGTTGCGAAGATTCCTCATTGTAACATCGCGCACATCACGCTCATCAATAAGCGTGGCACCCTCGTCCACGTCGTAGAAGCGCTGTATGAGCTGAATGCAGGTGGATTTGCCACAACCCGAAGGACCCACAAGAGCCACCTTTTGCCCCTTGGCCACCGCCAGGCTGAGGCCTTTGAGCACCTGCATCTCCTGACGCGTGGGATAGCTGAACTCAACCTTGTCGTAACGAACGTTGCCCTCGCAGTGCCATGGTGCAGGAGACACTCCAGGCCTATCAACTATCTTCGGCTGGCGACGCAAGAACGTGAAGATTGTCTTCGCCGCCGACACACCCTTCTGCATGTTGGGAGCAAAGGCCAAAGCGTTGGCAATCGAAGCCGTGCCCATGATCAAAGCTTGGGATACCCTGGAAAAGGAAGAAATGTTAGGGGATTCCTTTTTTTATATTTTTTTTAATCTCTTTACTTACTTGAACACATCTCCAAACTCTATTCCACGGTTGATTACACACCATGTTCCATAGTACATGCAGGCGGCATAGGCGAAGAACATCAGGGAACGGGCCAGACCATATACCAAGCCACGGAAGTGAGTGTTCCTCTTGGATATCTGAGAGGAGAACAGTGGTTAATCTTTGTGATTTCCCTTTCTAGATTACTTCATAAATAAATAGGTTATAGAAGCCCCTGGAGGGCGATAAAGATAAGCTAATCCCCTAGTTGTGTTGACCTACCTCAACAGCTGGAATTAGCATGCCAATGTAGGTCTGGTGGAACATTTCCTCGCGCCCCAGAGACACAACAGTGCGGATGTTTGAAACAACCTCGACGGCCAACTTTGTGGAGTTCTCCATTGTTTTGGCCGATCCCATGTTCTCCTTTGCCATCAGGGTTCGCTGCATGTAGAAGGCGATGAGGATGAATGGGGTAAAGGCCAGAGCCACGAGACCCAAACTCCACTCGTAATACATGGACAGACCGATGCCCAAGAGCAGAGTAGAGATTGATTGGATAATGGTTCCAATACGCTGACCAGTAGCCTGAATGTGGAGTAAAAATATAAATTAGTAAAAGAAATAAGTAAACAAATCTATGAACTCACCCCCTGAACGGCAGCTGCATCTCCGGAGAGACGGGCGCAGAGACTACCTGTGCCATTAGCCTTGTCATCGAACCAAGCCACCTCCTGGCGCAGCATGGTCTCGAACATGAGTCCTCGGAGGCGCTCCGTTAGCCTCTCGCCGGCGATTCCAAAGAAGTAAATCTGCAGGAAGGTGGCGAAGCCCACGACAATGCCGGCGATCAGGAAGTACAAGCTATATTCGTTGGTGTTGTCGCGCACATATTCATCGTTATCCTTCACGGACAGCACCTGGAGAATGCTACCGAAGAGCACGGCAAATATGGGCATGGCACAGCCCATAATCACGGAGGAGATGCAGCCCACGGTGATTTGGAACCATTCCGGCTTGTTCATCTTCATAACTTCGGTCATGGGCTTGACTTCGTTGGGATCCTTGACCTTCTTCTTTTTCTTATCCTTCGATGTTGATTCCTCCACCTCTTCGTCCTCTTCCTCGTGAATAACCTTGATTTCCTCTTCATCCTCGTCCTTGATATCAAAGTTCTTGTAAATGTCGCCAGTGGGACTCAGAACAGAGCCGTCATCATCGCCCAGCTGTGTGGTGACCAGATTGTAGTAGTGATCCTTCAATTCCATTAGCTCCTGGTGCGTTCCACTCTCGACCACCTCACCCTTATTGATCACCACAATCCTGTCAGCCCGGCGGACAGTGGACAATCGGTGAGCCACAATAATGGTGGTTCGGCCAGCGCTGACTTTCTCCAAAGCGGCCTGTACCTTGGCCTCACTAGCAGTGTCCAGGGCGGAGGTAGCTTCATCCAAAAGCAGGATTTCGGGATCACGAATCAGGGCACGAGCAATGGCAATGCGCTGCTTCTGACCGCCGGACAACTGGGCTCCTCGCTCTCCCACCAACGTATCGTATCCTCTGGGCAGTTTCTTTATGAAAATAGCCGCATTGGCAGCGGCAGCAGCGGCCTCGATCTCCTCCCGGGTGGCATCCTCCCGACCGTACCGGATATTCTCGTAGATGGAGGTGCCAAAGAGCACAGGCTCCTGGCCCACCACACCAATCCTGGAGCGCAGCCAGTTAATATCGATATCCTTCAGATCGGTGCCATTAAAGTAGAGACTGCCAGCTTGGGGATCGTAGAAGCGCTGAATCAGTTGGATGCAGGTGGACTTGCCACAGCCGGATGGACCCACCAGGGCCACCGTTTGACCGCGTTGGATTTTAAGGTTCAATCTATTCAGAATTTGAATCTCCGGCCGCGTGGGATACTGGAACTCCACGTCCTTGAACTCGATGGTCGTAAGCGGTTGATTTAGGTTTTTACCCTGAGCATTGATCGGATTAATGGTGGGGATCTGTTCGATGATGTGGAAAACCTTGGCGCAGGCGCCCTTGGCAATGCCAAAGGCCTCGATGTAAGGCGCCGCCATGCCGATATTCATGGAGCCCATCATGACCGAGAAGAAGACGGTGATCATGGTGCCAGCGTCGTAGTTTGCATAATACGTGTCATGGTAGCCCTTGATGACCAGACCCACTCCGTACCAGAAGGCCAAAGCATAAGAGGCGTAGATGAAGAACCACAGCAGACCGAAGCCGATTCCGGAGAACATGTTCCTCTTGATATTCAGCACCTTGGCGGCCACCACGCGTTCTTTGTAGGCGGCTGCTTCATTAGCTTCACCCTCGAAGGCTTTCACAGTCCGAATGCCGGAGAGAGCACCCTCGGCCACCACAGCGGCGCCGGCATACATGGTCACCTCCTTCTTGGCCAGACGGGAAGTGGCCACCGAGACCAGGCCCATGGCAACGAAAGTCAGCGGCAAACTGGTGAGACAAACCAACGATAATTGCCAGCCCTTGACGAAGGCCAAGACCAGAGAGCCCACGAAGGAAACAAAGTAGTGGACAAACATCACCACCTTTTCAGCCAGGCCATCCTCCATTTTCGAGAGATCTCTGCAAGGAGTAATAAGGATTAAATTAAAGTAAAGTTAAAGTATAACCGCTGGGGGAGTATTTAATGGGGTTCAACTTTTATTATAGCTTTTATAGAATTTTTAACCTTTTCCGGATTCATTTTGAAAACTTCCCAGATAAGTTTCTTGATGATTTGTAATTTATAATATTGATAAGTCAGCAGACAAGTCACTTTTTGATATTACATAGTGAATATATGATAATTTCCCCCGAATAGTGACTAAATAAGAGATTGTTAAGACTTACTCATTCATTCGGCTGGCCACTTCACCGCTCTGGTTGAAGTCATACCACTTCATGTCTTGGTGCAAAATGGAGCGGAAGAACTTTGAGCGAATGGTCAGAATCTGGGAGTGGGCGGCGTAGTTGAAGCAGGTGATAGACAGATAGGAGCACACCAGCATGACGATGCCAATGTATGTGTTTTGCAGGGAGAATTGCTGGACTTTGTCCAGGAGTAAAGTGCTCGCATCATCGTCGGCGCGGTAGGTCTTTCCTTGGACAAGATCACCCAAGTCAATCATATCCTAAAATAAAAAAAAAGAAAAAAGAATTAAATTTTATGAATAAGTTCTTTCCCGAGATAACTTGAACTCACATTGGCCAGATTGCCAAAGATCAAACTGTTGGCGGGAGTTGTGAGACCGGTGGCCACGGCAGCCAGCAATCCAATCACATAGAGCGTGCGATCCTTGGTGGTGGCATAGCGGAACATCTGGAAGTAGCCCACTTGCTTGATATCCTCCTGGTACTTGGAGCCCTCCTCCTCCTCCTCGGCCTTTGCCTCGTCATGCTTGGACTTCTTTTTCGACTTGTTGGGCTCACTGCAATGGTAATAATAATAAAGGGTGCCAATCATAGATGGTTATCAGTCGTTTCTATTGACGCCATAACCATGAACCCAAGCCAGGCGCCGAATGATTCGCGAATCACCAATCGTGCACAACCCCTTTATCTACTCATGGCAATGGCCAAGGTTCCGAGTGGTTTCAAACAGCCAATAGCTTTGTGACAAAACTTCGGGTTTGCCCGACGGCGTATACTATCTATGGGGCGAGCTCGAGCTCCCACTCGTGGAGTCTGATAACGCTTTCAGTTGGCTCTCACTCTCTAGCTCTGTCTCTAGTCAACATTTATTGCATTAGCAATCAATGAATGATAAACAAAATAACAGCTTGATTAAAGCAACTATATAATACACTTATTTATGGCCAATCTATTAAGGAAATTCTGGGTGCTTTTCAGTCATAAAAAGGGTTTTAAAGGTAAATACAATACTTAGGGAAACCACTAAGGAAAACTTTTAAATATTATACAACAAGTAAAATATTTTTTGGATTTCAAAAAATCTATAAAAAATCTAGTAATTAATTCTAACGATAAATAATTCCTCCATCAAGGACTTAACTGTAAGGTGACATATAAAACACCTGTCTTGTATTTCTATAGCTCTTAATTATTCACAATGGCTTGCAAAGGCATTAAAAGTTAACGAAAAGTTTGGATAAATTTTAATTAATTTATTTTCCCACTTTACAAGTCACTTGTTCTGTATCCACAAAGTCTGCATAACCCTATTGAAAGGGTATCTCAGAGTTAATATACGCATTGTACATTGATTAAGCATTAAACAAATAATTAGCAATGTCATCGTTGGAGAGCATTTTTGGCAAAAGGTGAAGAACTTGAATGGAATTCGAAATACAGTCAGTGCACTCGATGAAAACATGTCAATTAATTATAATACGAGATCTAATCGTTTAATAAGATATTAGTTTAACTCAATTTGGGCAATTAAAAGGACAATAGATCAAGGATAAACCTATTAATGTAAAAATTCTATTAAATTTCCACAAATTTCATAATGATAGCAGCACATTCACATAGCAGCACTCTCAATGTCCTCTTCTTATTTTTAGAATATCCTTTTGGCCATTACAAGTACTAATTCGTAATCACTTATAGAAAACTCACAAGCTCTTTCGATCTCGATCCTCAAGTTGGTTGCCCAGCACAATGTTCGTCTTGTACTGGGATCGCGAATTTTCATCGTCCTTGACGACGTGGCCGTTCGTCCCGGTCATCGTACACACTAGTTAATCGAAGGTCAGAACACTATAACTATAACGTAGAGTTGGCTGGATCGAATCACATGGGCCGAAAAAAAGAGACCTGATGGCAGCAGCGACTAAAACAGACTATTAGAATATGATGGCGGCCGTGGGCTTTATATTCCACTGGCTGCCCGGCGAGAGTGGAGCCTTATCAGTTGATAATGCGAATGTTTATCAATATATGTATATTGAGCAGAGGGTATAAAATTCTTAAGTTTAACGGTGAGTTTGGTCTGCTGATGAAATTCCTTCGGGCCAGTTGGAAATTCTATTAAATGGACGCACGTGAATGGGAAGCTGATGAAAACCGATAATGATAATGTTTTGACTGGAAGCGGGCTGTGCTTGCCCCGATGGGATCTTTAAGGCGTTATTTGAAATAGCGATGGGACTCCTCAAAGCTAAAAGCTTTCCTTTTTCAGTACCCCTAGGTCAGTGACTTTCATAAATTAATGCAATTTCTGGGATATTTTATATATAGTCTTATTTTGTAGACCAAAAAAGGGATTTTAGTACCTTAAACATTATCTTAAGCATTGATCAAGACTTTGATTTACTTTGATTTGGTTTCAAACTGGTAACGTCTGGCAAAATGACAACCAAAATTATATTGTATAAGGTTATAAATGTTCACTATATCTTGACATAGATAGATAAATAAATATATTTTGCCATAATGCTGGTCTTTAGATAAAGTAAAGTCATCATTAATAGACAGCCTGGAAAATGATTGAGATTCTTATCTACGAAAGATTGCAAATACAATCAATGGGTTTTTACATATAATCTTGAATTCCTCTGCCTTAAGGGCCAAAACACCTGTTCGGAAATAATATACCCTTATTTAGCGTTAGCCATTTTATAAAGTCACGATCGGTACGCACAAACCGGCCCGTATAATATCTTATCCTTATCACTATGAGGACTGTCAGCACGGTTCTTACTCACCGGCCGGAATATAAATACGGAATATACATATAGATTTAATGGGGCAGCAACTGATGACGTTGGACCCGTGACTGATGACATGACTGGCCAATTTGCAAGCCATTTATCAAGATTAGAAAAACAATTGGCGGGATTCAGTTAAGGCAATTTATTGGTAATTTCAATTTAGGCAGGGATTCGTTTGATTGCTTAGGAGATCCTGGTGACCATGCGCAAGGCATCTCTGTTGATCTTGGCCTGCTTAAGCATGTGACCCTCGACGAAGATGTCCGACTCGTACTGCAAATAGTTGACGCACTTGTCCACATAGAAAAGGGATTCCTCCAGCCGGTCCTTGGGCGAAAGGTTCGTTTCCAGGGCCACGCGCCGTGTCTGCTCGGCAATAGCCGAGTGCAGCTCGAAGCAAAGCGTGCCGAGCATGCGAACTTCGCCTGTGAAAACAAATACAAGCAAGAAGGCACTTGAGATAACGGGGCGTATACTTGATAATCGGCAAAAAAAAAACACATACATGGCGTTATTGTCTCGTACAACTCAATGAGCTCGCGAGCGAATTGTAATTTCAGCAGCAGACGGTCGTCTGGGATCACCATTAGCTCCTGCTGATCCTTGGCCAGTAGTTGGACCAGCAGGATTTTGATCTCGCTCATGTGGTAATGCTGTGGCGGCAGCCACTTTTCATAGTGTTTTAGATATCTGTGAAGTTGAAGTTGGGGTTGATTATGTCATCATATAAATTCCCAATATATAGCTCATGTAATTAATAAGTTAAGTTCCAAAATTAGACTTACTTTAAGCCACTTTCAACATTCTTCTCCATGCTGTGGATATCCTGACCAGCCCGCTCCAAAATGCGCTCTACGTAATGCTTCTGAACCTGCTTGTGGCACTCACGGCACCTGCAAGAGATAATTTGAACTTTTATTAACCCTTTAATTCTTAATAGAAAGCATAAAAAACTCACCGCCAACTGCCGTTCCAGTCATCTGCCTTGATGGGCAGCATTAGACCACCGCACTTCCGATCCTCGCACTTGATGGCACTGTAATTGGTGTCCAGCTCGGTGATATCCACACATCTCTTACAGGTGCACTTGAAGAGCTTCGTCTGCATCAGATGGCGCTGGCGATCGGCGGTGCCCCACACGGCATCCGAGTAGCAGATGCTCAGATGCTCATTCTTCTTGATCTCCCGCGGTGCCCACAGGATGCAATGGCCATTTTTGTTGAAGCTCTTGGCCAGATTGGGCAGGCAGGAGTTCTCCGTGAAGGAGGCCGTGTAGAAGACAGCCACATGCGGTGGATCCGATATGGGCACTTCGTGGCCGTTGATCTGCAGGGCACCAACTGCTCGCATGATCTCCTCCTCGCTGAATTTTTGGGTCTTGAAGAATCTGCAGACGATGTAGGAATGTGATTATATTGCTTTTCGAATTATATCTTATCAATAGATTTATTAATAAATTAGATTAATTTTGTTTGAGATAAGGTTTAAGCGGTTTTTGGGTAATAGAAAGTCTGCAGGCGAGCATCCTCAGCTTTTGAAAGAATTTTTAAATAATTTATTTGTTTTATTGATAAAATATCTAATACGATTAAGAAAATATTAGTTGGAAAAGCCTTATAAAAGAGTTGACGTTTTAATACTTAAATGTATTTGAAAAGTAACATTTCTAATTGGCTACTTAATTATTTATTATTATATATTGCTGTGATTGCTATCAAAATCTATATAAACACTCTGAGAAGTTATGATAACAAACTAACGGAATACCTTTCAAGATAAGATTGTTTACATTACGCTTTACACCTTGTTCTGTCCATAAATGGTAAGGGAATTGAAATTTATTTAATACGTAAAGCTATAATCGGTTGTTCCATGTAATATAATGTTCCTTATTTACAGAAATTTCATTTAAAATTATCTTTAACATTCGATTATAACCATTTTATCCCTTATCACTCTTCACACCATTTTTATCCCTTTCAAATTAATACCTACTTTGGTATAAACTGCCCGATGCTGGAAAGATCCGCCTTCCATTGGTTGGAGCCCCTTCTGGTGGACTCCAGTGACTCCAGCTCCTGGAACTTGCTCGCCTTCTCCGGACTCCTCTCGCCAATGAGCAGGCATCGCACGGTGCTCAGGCAAGTGTACAGAGGATGTGGCCCATTGAACTCTGTCACATTGACCTTGTCACCCCGAGCCTTGGTCAGCCCACACTCGGCCTTGTGCTCATCCAGGGACTTGCATTCGGGCCCGCACAGTGGCCAGCCGCATTCCGCGCATTCAATATGATCGTCCGCCTCGATGGAGTTCAGGCAGCCTAAGCAAACGGGTGCGGAAATCTGAGAGGGTCCACGCATCAGGGGAGCCTCCTTCAGGATGATCTCGTACGGCTTGATGGTTCGTGTGGCCACCAGATGCCGGCCCAGCTGCTCATTGTGGGCGATCTGCAGGCGGGTGGGTTGAGGTTATGTTGGGTCATCGCTCGGATATATGGGAACGCACCTTGAATGGATGGCAGCTGGGTTTGTGCGCCTTCCAGTCCTGCTTCTGATGCTGGACACTGCAGTAGGACACCAGATTGCAGTTGGAGCACTTGTTCTTTGTGGGCTCTTGGCACACATGGCACGGATTCATCTCGGCGGTGGCTGCGGCACGGCACAATTAATAATACCGAAAAATAAAGAGGTGGTTTTCCTTTAGCCACAGAGAGTCTCGCTAGTCGCTAGATGTGAATGCATCCACCTCCGCACGGCTCGTTGAATCTCTTAGAACTGGGCCAGTGGCGAAAGAGCAGCATAAAACCGACATCTGCTTTGCTCTGCTGCCGTGCTCTGGCTTCTTCGGCTCTCTATAAATAGCCCCCGTCATCGTCGGCGTCGTGGAGTGGACCAATGCTGCGACGCGGACACCGTTCTGAAATGAAACTAGGGATTGATTTTTCTGTTTCTGACCATGCTCTCTACGATTTATTCTCTACGTTGTTTACACCAACTTAAATCACACTCCCACATATATATATATATTTATTATATTCTATATATATACAAAGGTAGGTCCTGGGCCGACAGCCAGGACAACGTTAACTGGTAGGGCACCGGGACTAATGGGAATGGCAATACAATTAATTTATAAATACATTTTTACATAGCTTAGATAGCCTCCAGCCTCCAACCCAACCAGAAACAAACACTGAGGTATTAAAACTAATAACGCTTTCGTTTACGCCTAAACTTGGTTTTCGGAGGCCTGCGAATCGGCGTCACGCCAGGAACTTCACCAGCTCCTTCTGTTCCGGCTCGATCCGCTGGCTGATCCGTCGATCAAATGTCAGTCTCGTCGCTTGGCCCATTCGCCTCGCGCAGCGTCACGAACTTTTGCAGCGTCACGTTCTCCTTGTTGTTGTTGGTTGTGTTGCTGCCGCTCCTGGTGCCGTTCCTCAGCAGCTTGCCCTTGTCGCGCACGCCCTTTTCGTGAACGCCGTTCACCTGGAAATTGTCGCTTTGGAATGGTATCGAGATGGGTAAGCTGTATTCGCTCGGAAATGCATTGGTTCGCTCCTTGCTCTTGTCCTTATCCTTGTCTCTGTTCAGCTGCTCGTCCGCTGGAGCATCGGCTTGCGTATTGGCATTGTAGTTTCCTGGACGTAGTTAAATGAAATAAATATAATATAAAAGTTGTAATTCCAGGATTTTGCAGATTACACTTACCTTTGGCGCCAAACATCTCGGCGTGCTGCTTGTAGGCGCTGCGGTTCCGCTTGCCCTTCTTGCGCATATTCAAACGCATGGCCGAAACCTTCACTTTCGACCTGTTGCGCTTTGACTTTGGACTACTTGGCTTCAGATCCGACTCCGCCTCCTCGGACTGACGCTTGGCCGTCGGACTTCGACTGGGACTGATACTTGGACTCGGCGAATTGCGTCGTCCCAAGTTGCTTTCGGTGTCGGAATGATTGTGTTGATAATCGGCAGTCGCAACTACATCCTGCTCTTGCACGGCAACTTCCTCCTCTTGCTCCTCCTGATTCTCCTCGTCATCGTCGCACTCATCGTCCTGATCGATGATTTCAATCTCTCCGGCATCATCTTCGTCGTCGGAGAGAGCCTGGCGCAGCATGATCTCCGGTCCGCCGCCGTAGATGTTATGCAAGAATCGCCATAAACGGGCATTGAGTTGGGCATAGTCTGAGCCTAATCGCACGCAGCTCACGGTTGTGCCCACGGAGCCATTGAGCGAGCTGTTCTCCGTTGGCGCAGCGATGCCCTCGTTGGTTATCGGTCCCGGCTCCTTGTGGGTTTTGCCGCGCGAAAACTGCTGCCAGGAGCGCAGCCAGGGCATGGCGATGGCATAGATGGCCGTCGAATCGTACTCGTTTTGCAGCCCATTGTATTTTGTGAACTCGTTGAGCTCGTACTGCTGACGACGCGCCAGTGTCTCCGCCGCCCGCTTGCAGATCTCGCACTCGAACATGATATTCACAGCTGGTCCGCCACCAAATGTCTGGTAGAGATAATCCCAGAGGGGCTGCGAGATAGGCACCGCTATCTGACTGATCAAGTCCGCCTTGGAATGTAGAATTCCGCCGTGCGGGCAGAGCATCTCCTGGTTGTTGATCGGCCCCGGCTCCGAGAAGGTGGCCAGACGCGAAAGCCACTCTCGGGTCACATAGAACTGGATATCCGAGTCGCACAGAGGATGTGTGGTGGACAAACTGATCGCTTGATCCCTTATCAGCTTCATTTGGGGGTTATGCTTCTGGTAGAAGAGCACATAAGCCTGGCAGGTCTGCACAGTTTCCGGCGTCACTTCCGTCACGTAGTGATCGTCGAACTCATACCATCTTCCGTTGAGCGCGTTGCGGGCGTAGCAGGTGTAATGACCGCCACCCACTGTGCCATGGTGACAAATCACTGACGACAGGTTGTAGATGGGCACCTCGCTGCGGCAGTCCTTGTGAATATAGGGCCGCATGTCGAAGCCCTCCAACGGAAAGTATACGTCCGACGAGATTTTCGTGCTGTAGGACAGATCGTGCCGAAAGCGCTTCAAATGGATGCACAACACCTCGGGAAGGGTGAGGACTTTGGAGTACTTGATGCCCGTGCGCAGCTTGTTACAACGCTCGCAGCTGTAGGAAAAGGGAATTTGTATACAGTTCATCTCGCAATTTACACTGTCTCTCACCTATACATGTTATCCCCCTTGAGCTCGTCGGCACTGAAGAAGCTAGCCATGCAATCGTAGAGCGTCACTGAGGGTCCATAGATCCACGAGCGCAGCATATTCCACACCCACGAGAGCCAGCCTTCATTACTTCTTGCGGATGTCTCGGCAGCATTCAGGCTCTGCACACTCAGGCTGTGCGTCTGGTGGAGCACGTTAAGAAAATCGCGGTTGGGAATGGGCAGCGAAAGGTCCTGGAATGTCTCCTCGCGCGTGGAAACACGATCGCAGGTTAGGCACTGTACAGAGGATAACAGCTTCCCGTCGAACACGTCGCTAATTATGGAGCGTGCCGACTCCACAGGCTTTTGTTCTGAGCTGGATCCGTTTGGCTGTTGCTGCTGCACTGGGTGAGCTTCCGGAAGGGTGCCGCTGGAGCTGTTTGTTCGACGCGGTGTCACAAAGTACTCTGTTTTGAGCAGCACCTCCGCCGAGCGTTCCGACATGCTGCTCTCACAGGTGTCGTACTCACTCTCAGAAGCAGTTGGCGTTAACGAGGCTTGAGCTGCCTCATCCTCGTTGTCGTCGTCCGTCTCGCTGGGCTGCTGCTGCTGCTGGGACTGTGACTGCGCCTGGTTTTGAGGCTGTGGCAGCATAGATACCTGCTCCGTGAGTTCCTCATGTAGCTGGTCCATGAAGCAGCGTAGAAACTCCTGGGTGTCGTGTTGCTGGTAACCCCTGAACATGGGATGCACTGACCGAATGCCGTACAAAATGCCACGCGGAGCAACGGACTCTGCAAAATCGCAAACTTTAGTAGGTTTTTCAGCAATCAGCAGGAGGATGACGCAGAACCTTTGTTTCCGTCGACTTCCTGCCAAATATCTTGCATCAGGCGGCGATAGCTCTTGGCCAGGCCAGCGGGCTTGCAGCGACGGACGCTCTGGTCCGCTATGTACTCCACCAACTCGCTGCAGTTGATGAAGTAATGCGTCATGGGCGGCAGGTTGCTCAGCGCCTGCAGGGCCGAGTTCATGTAGCAGGTGTTGGCGATATTCTGGAGGCCCACACGACCCGTGCCTGGGCCTGGGCCCAAGACATTTGCATCCTCCTCACTGTCCTCCTTTCTGGCCAGCGAGTTGAGCGATCCGCTGAAGACTTGGTCGTGGCAACGACTGCCTCGCGAGTCGGCCATCGCACGGCCATTTGCTAGCTGTTACGGAGAAAATCGAAAGTCATGTAATAGGCGAGTCCAAAACAATGCAAACGAAAGGGACAGTTCCCCGGAGCGGAGCACCACTCCGCAGCTTACCTTGTGCCCCAAATCGCAGTTTGCGGCGCGGCTGTGTGGGTCTACATGTGGGCTGTTCTGATGTGGGTTGGGACTCACACTCATTATATCTCCGAACTCGACGTGATTGCTTTTTATTGATATTTTAATACAGAATTTTGATTTGGGATGGTGCCCTGGAAATGTTGAGTGCCCAGCGGTCTACCCAGCCAGAAAACCGAACCGTCTCGCAGAAGAGGCCTCCAGCTGGTCACACTCACGTGGATGTGGGGAACATTTTTCCCGGTTTCCTCTATGATTTCCATTTCCATAATTTTCCCTAAATTGAACCGTAGTACATCGCCGTTGCAAAATGTGTGTTATTGCAAAATCTGTACAAAATGTTTAATTTGTAAAATGGTTTAAGGAAGCCCGTGTAAAGAAAGATCTGTGTTGCCAGACTGTCGACACACCGGCTACTGATTGTTGTTGTTTCAAACCCTTGCTTGAAAATGAAGCTAATAATAATAATATTTGAACATTTCCCATAAATTTAATTTAAATGAAATATCGGTTTTAAAAAGCCATTTTGAATACCAAAATTCTCCAATGGATGCATCTTTTTTGGTATCCATTACTTTGAAGCACTTGGCCACACCAATAAAATTCAGAAAAAAAAACTCAGAACATAGTTGAAAATGTGTATACAAAAAGTCAAAGTAAGCATTTTCTGTGTGATAAGGACCAAGTATTAAGTGCGAGACGTTCGAGCGGCCAGTGAGAGGCCAGGTTTAGTCGCCCCCCTAGCCGAATGGGACGCGTATCGTAGTTTTTCCTTCATCGGCTGGCGCTGGCGGAGATTCGCTGCAAACGGTAACAGCCCTGCCTTTCCGCATACCCTTGTGTAATAACAGCCCTGTGCTTGACCTGTTCCTGCCCGAAAAACTTGAAAAATAAAAAGCACAGATACCGAGTGAATCACTTATTGGGAGCTGACCGAAAACCTTCCCGATGGTTCTGGTGGACTTGTGGCTCCCCTCGTCATTCAGCGCGGCAGCTATTACATCAAAACCCCGTTCATATAGCAGCACTCAAAACCCGAATGCCCAGCAGTTTGCCCGCATTAAACACTATAATTATAGTTTTAGCTAATCGCGGATAGTTGTGCCGCAACACGCAGCCCGTTGTTGGAAGAGTGCCAAGGAGTGCCATCATGACGCTGGAGACGCAACCCGTTGGCGGGGTGAGTGACGGCAAGATCGCCGGGCTCTACGACCTGGAGGAGACACTTGGATCCGGACACTTTGCCGTGGTCAAGTTGGCGCGGCACGTCTTCACCGGTGCCAAGGTGGCGGTCAAAGTGGTGGATAAGACCAAGCTGGACGAGGTTTCCAAGGCGCATCTTTTCCAGGAAGTGAGGTGAGTACAGGTTGTCTGATTTTGATCAATACGGAACTAATTAAGGGTGTCTCAAATCTTCCTCCCCAGATGTATGAAGCTAGTGCAGCATCCGAATGTCGTGCGACTGTACGAGGTTATTGACACGCAGACCAAGCTATACCTGGTGCTGGAGCTGGGCGACGGCGGGGATCTATACGATTATATAATGAAGCATGACGCCGGATTGAGCGAGGATTTGGCCCGCAAATACTTTCGCCAAATCCTACGTGCTATCACGTACTGCCATCAGCTGCACGTGGTTCACAGGTGAGAGAGAGCGCGTTCCAACTGATAAAGCGCCGCTGTGCTGTGTGCCGATCACTGATTTACGTAACCTGTTGTTTTTAATCCAATCCGCACACACACGCATCACACATCCACAGGGACCTGAAGCCGGAGAACGTGGTGTTTTTCGAAAAACTGGGCCTGGTCAAGCTCACCGACTTTGGGTTCAGCAACAAGTTCTCCCCAGGCCAGAAACTGGAGACTTTTTGCGGTAGCTTGGCTTACTCGGCCCCGGAGATACTGCTGGGCGACTCCTATGATGCGCCCGCCGTGGGTTAGTTCAAGATTTACTATTCCTTGATAGCCTGACATTCACAGATTTATGTATCCCGCAGACATTTGGTCATTAGGAGTCATTCTGTACATGCTGGTCTGCGGACAGGCGCCTTTCGAGAAGGCCAACGACTCTGAAACCTTGACCATGATTATGGATTGCAAATACACGGTGCCGTCACACGTATCCACAGATTGCCGGAACCTAATTGGCTCAATGCTGGTGAGAGATCCCAAGAAGCGGGCCACCGTCGAGGAAATCGCTTCCTCCGCCTGGCTGCAGGCAATCGATGAGCCCGACTCCTCCACCATTGAACACATTCTGCCTTTGGTCAGCCGCCAGCAGTTGGGCGAAGAGGATCATGCGTTTATCGTACAGAAAATGATAAATGGAAATATTGCGTCCAAGGAAGAGATATTGCAGTGAGTAGAGGATACGTCCGCAACTAGGTATTTTGTACTCTGACACATCGTCATCATCATTTCAGGGCTCTCGACAAAAACAAGTACAATCACATAACGGCCACATACTTTCTGCTGGCCGAGTTACGCCTGCGACGGCGGCGTGAGGAGCTGGCTCAAAAGCAAAGGCCCCTCGGTGATCCCAGCATAAAGTGAGTTATTAAAAAACCGATAAACCGATTCTATATCTTAACACAATTGCTTCTTTAGAGTGGGAGACGCGAGTCGCAAGCCAGTGCCTGAGAAACCAAGTCCAACCACAGATACCCCCAAAGGAGGAGTACCCATCAGCATTAACGTGACGCAAGCAGCCCAGTTCGCAAACGATGGAGGCAAGCCGGTAAGTTAATTACATATTCCGTTTACCGTCAACAAATCCAATTAAAAGCACTCACCTTGACAGGACAAACGCAGTCGCAAGTGCAGCATTGTGCGGGAAGAGGATGAGGAGGAGTCGGCCACTGAGTGCTCAGGCATAGGCAACGAGTTAAAGGTGACAGGGTCGCGTCGCGAGCCCGCGACCACTGACGGTCTTCTAAATCGGTCGCCGTTCGACCAATGCAGTTCGGAGGAGGCCGGAAATCAATTGAGGAGCCAGCAATTTCCCACTTGCGGCGTGCCAAGTAATTCTCGCACAAAGATAGTGGTCTCTGTGGACGCGACGCTGGCCCAGAAGCTCAAGCAGATGGAGAAGAGTGCCAAGATCGACGATGAGGACACGCTAAGTGGCCTTAAGGAGTTAGAAATTGGGAAACTAAAGCCGCTACCCAGTAGCAGCAAGAATCCCGTGCTTACGCACCGACGCACAAAGCTTAACAAGATACGGACACCGTCCTGCAGCAGCTCAGAGGCCTCCGACGATGACACCAAGACGCGCAACAAGAAGAAGATCAACAAGTTTGTGGGTGACACGCCCGTCCGGTTTCGTATGCATCGGCGGGACTCGCATGATGACTCTAGCGACTCGCAGGATCAGCTGTATCCGCTGCCAGGTTCAGCCAGCGGAGCGGCTAATTTTATCTCGAAAAGCGGCTCTGTAAGCGGTAAAAAGGAGGGGCAATCGCAGTACAAGGAGGTAAGTTTACATATTACAGAACAAAGAAAGATTTAAAAACGTAACACTTCACATTTAGCCAAACAAATCTGAAGAAAACCGCAAATCTCACACTCAAAAGAGTCGGAAACAGCACAAGGATCATGTTGACAAGCATTCCCAGGCTGAGAAGCAGCAAATAGCAGAGAGCACCATAACAGCTACAACAGCAACATCAACGACGACCCGAAGGCGTCGCATGCGCGAAAGTCAGTCGTTGGACCGCATCACAGAGGCTCAGGAGTACGAGATGCGCCATCGCTGCTACGCGGACAGCGATGCGGCGGTGTCCACCCAACATATCGATCACAGATATTCACTACTCAACCTGAATACCACTAGCACATTCTCCGTTGCCGAAACCAAGGAGGAGTACGAGTATGACGAGGAGGCTGACGATGCCACGGACCAAATCATGAATACTTTGAATGCAGCCAAAGCTACGCTTCAACAAGAGCAATATTTAAATAACAACACCAATCTTAGTAGGAACTTCAATCAGAATCACAACCACATCCACATCAGCCAGAAGGCCAACGGCAAGAAGTCCAACGAAACACCAAAAGATATTTATAATCTGAACTCAATCGAGCAGATCGACTTGATTTTGGAGGATAAAAGCCTTACCAAAGCAATACATGTAACAACCGGCTCTAAATGCTTTGTCACCATGAAGAAAATCCGACGGCTGGGAAAGTACTTTCCCGTGATGAACTTCTCTTAATAGACACAGTTACTTCATTGCAAAAGTGCATTCTAATTATTAAAAACAACTCTCGGTTAAGCGAACTACATACGTAGAGAATATGTGCATGTATTAATTAAAGCGTAAACGTTATACCCCGCGAGAATATATATTAAATATAGTGCGTAGCGTAATTTGTTTTGTCTGTCGTCGTCGTCATTACGCTTAAATTATTCTAAATATATTTATTTATATGTATAATTGTAAGTCTAATCACTCAATGCAATATTTAGTGAAAATAAATTAAATCAATATAAAGTGCCCGCATAAAATGGTTTGTTTTTGATTTTAAAATGACTTGAACTTTTTCGAAGGTTTTTATTGGATTTCAAATTTGTTCGCTGTTTGAATGTTTCCAGTGTTTCCACACCCTTTTTGAAAGTATGAAAAAACTAAGCCAAGTTTCCCACCCTTAATAACTGATAATAAATAACAAAAATATCGATCTTTATGGTTTTAATTCTAAAAAATCATCGCGAAGTATAAACGGCGGCCACACTGGGCCCTTCGCGCGCGAATTGTGCTTCCCAAAACGTAAACGAAAACAAACAAACAATGCCGGAGGCCGAGCAGGAGTTCGTCAAGGCACGGCGCTTCCTCAAGGAACGCCTGCAGCGGGACTACACAACGCTTCGGGGCTACTCTGAGGAGCGCTCCAATGTCCGCCAGCTGCTGCAGCGCACAGCGGAAATGGGCGAGTCCAATTCCCTGTTGCTCATTGGGCCGCGCGGAGCCGGCAAAACCACGGTGAGTGGGGACAAACACAGTAAAAACCCATTTAATAAACCCGCTTCTGACCCCAACAGCTCATTAATGCTGTGCTGACCGATCTGCTGGACAACAAGGCGTTCGTGGACAACACGCTGATCGTGCATTTGGACGGGAACCTGCACACGGACGACCGCCTGGCCCTCAAGTCGATCACAGTGCAAATGAGATTGGAGAATGCGGCAGACGGGAAGGTTTTTGGCTCGTTTGCTGAGAACCTGGCCTTCTTGCTGCAATGCCTCAAGTCGGGCGGCAAACGGGCCAAGAGCGTGGTCTTCCTGCTCGAAGAGTTCGACCTGTTCTGCACACACCACAACCAGACGCTACTGTACAATCTCTTCGACGTGTCCCAGTCGGCGCAGGCGCCTATTTGCGTCCTGGGCGTCACCTGCCGCCTAGATGTGATCGAGCTGCTGGAGAAGCGTGTCAAGTCCCGTTTCTCGCATCGTCAGGTCTTCCTCTTCCCCAGCTCGGATCAGTTTGAACAATATGTCGCTCTGTGTCAGGAGCTGCTCTCCCTGCCCAGCAACAACTCACTTAAATCCGCGGCGGAGCGCGTGAACAGTCTCCAGATGTTGCGATCAGAGGCACTCAGCTTTGGCCGTCGACACTTTAACCCCGAGGTTTACACATTCAACTCCAGTTTTCGGGATGGCTGGAACAAGCAGTTGGCCAAGATGCTGGCCACCCAGCCCGCCCAGCGCACCCTGCAAACGCTCTATGACTTCGACATCAGCGAGGCCTTCCTTAAGAATTTCCTTTTTCGTTTGGTGGCCCAGCTACGAGAGGAGTCGCCGCACATCACCGCCGACCAAATGGCGGCTCTGGCCGCGCAGTACGAGGGCGACGACAAGGTCGAGCTGCTCTGCGGCTTGTCCGTTTTGGAGCTTTGCCTCATCATTGCCGTGAAGCATCACTCCGAGATTTACGATCGCGATCCCTTTAATTTTGAGATCATCTTCGCCCGCTTCTCCAAGTTCGCCAAGGTGTCCACAACGATGCAGGGCGTGGAGCGGTCCATTGTGCTGAAGGCCTTTGAGCACCTGCGCATAGGCGAGCTGATCCTGCCGCTCTCCAGCGGAACTGGTATCGGGTCGGGCAAGGTACAGAAGGAATTTGAGATGCACAAAATGGCCCTGACCTACGGACAGATCCAGCAGGCAGTGCAACGCTACCAAGCGTTGCCCACCGAAGTGGCCCAATGGTCGCAGAGCTCGCTGATTTAGAAGTATCGTTAAACCCCAAGCCATTCCTTATTTTCCTTAATTGTTTTTACTTATTTATTTATCGTAATAAAGTTGATATCATTTAAATTATACCAACGATCTTATAATCTACTCAATAATGTAATCTTGTTAAGTAAATTCAAATAATTAAGCTTAAATTCTGTAATTTAATTGCTAGTTGAAATATGTATTCAGGTCAAGCACTCGACTTGGCTTCTTATCGGAGGCCAGCCTTAGGGATCGATAATGCTAATTTTTGGAGCTCCTACCCGCATTTCTTTGACATCTAAATGAGGGTTTATTTCGGTATATAAGAACCTTCCAATTCGGTGTAGCCATCAGGTCAAGTGTGAGTGTCATCAGCATGAGATCCTTAATCCTTCTGGCTGCCTCACTCCTGGTGGCTGTGGTGACCATCAGTCAGGCGGATGACAGTCCTGGATTCTTCCTGAAGATCACCAAAAACGTGCCCCGTCTGGGCAAGCGAGGCGAGACTTTTGCCATGAAGAACCTAAAGACCATTCCCCGCATAGGACGTAGTGATCAGGTGAGAGTTTGAATAGAAAACGGTTTCTAAGTACTTTAATAATCTTAATTATCTCTTCCAGAGCTCTGTGACTCCTCTTATGGCCTGGCTTTGGGATCTGGATGTGTCGCCCAGCAAGCGGCGTTTGCCCTCTGGGGATTCGGCAGGAAAGGAGCAGGAGCTGAATGTGGTCCAGCCCGTTAACTCGAATACCCTGATCGAGTTGCTCGACAACAATGCTATTCCCAGCGAACAGGTGAAGTTTGTTCACTGGAAGGACTTTGATCGCGCTCTGCAGGCCGACTCCGATCTCTACGGCAAGGTTATCCAGTTGGGACGCCGGCCGGATCACCACCTGAAGCAGACCCTCAGTATGGGCAGCTACGTGCCGATCTTTGGGGATGAAGGCGACCAGAATCCGGCTTTTATGATGTACAACAATAACGAGGATCGCGATTTGTATGGCGGCGGCAGTCGCTACGACCGCAATTTCCTGAAGTACAATCACCTTTAGGAAGAGTACAAGCATTAATCCTTTGAAGAACAAGATCGGAATTACAACATTTCTATATTTAAATATTTAAGAAGCAAAATAAATGAAAATCTTTTTGAAAAATATATTTTTTAAAGCTCATTAAGCATGGAGCAGAGCCTTTTCTTATCGCAGTCCCGGAAGGGAATGGCAATGGCAATGACAATGGAATCCGGCTTGAGATTGGGAGCAGCGCACTAACGGCGCTTCTTTGACAGATTCAGGTCCCGATCCCCAGGTCCACTCCGCATCGTAATCTGCCGAGTCAACAACCCAACGGCTTTCGGCTTTCGCCTTTCGCAAAATGACTCAATGGAGCACTCCGGCGGTGGTGGCCTTATCAAATTTATGGTTCCCCCTGATGTTAGGAAATTCCAGTGATCGCATTCTTTGGCTTTCTGCTTTCCATAATTGAATTATGCGACCTGGAGACGGAGATCCACATCCATATCCAAATTGAATACACAAACAGGATCGCGGCGCCGTCGCATATTAGGATTTCTGATGTGTATATTTTGCTTAATTAGCGATGCGCTGTTAAATATTCGACATGCCATTGTCATTATTTTTATTGTTGACCAGAATTCGCAAATTTAGTTATCGGCAAAGTCAATAAACAATTATAAGTTACAAGCCGGGCTCACAAACTCTCCAATACACCGGAGCTCCGGGCAGACGCGATGACGACGCAAACTTGACTTTGAAATTTTTGCAAATGCCCCCCAATGTTTGTTGTTGTTATTGTTTTTATTGTATTTTTGATATTTTCAATTGTTTACTTTGTTTTTTCAATTTCTATTTCCATTGCAAGGCGTAGAACAAGTTTGCTGGAGATGTACTCAGTGGCGTAGCCGTAAAAATGACCAGGGGACTTGCTATTAATTATCAAAACCACAAAATGAAGGCTTTTAAAAAAAGCTATTAACTAGCTTCAGATTGGCAATAAATTAAGAGATCTTTCAAAGAAATGAATCACTCCCCAGTGCTTTCCCTCAAAGAATATAAAAGACAGAAACCATTAAAGTTGGCATTAAGTTGTAGATGGCTTTTAGTCACAGCCCCTTTGGACTTGACTTAGTAAAGGCTCTCGGTTATTTGTCAATCTACTACATAAATAACATAAAATATATAAATATTTCAAGGTGTATTTTCGAGTTCTTTGAAAATGTTTTTATAATAAAAATTAGTTTAAAGATAAGATAAATATCTGTAGATTTTTGAGTACGCTATTTCGTATATCTCATATCTTATAGATTCAAAACTTCCCCCCATTTTTCTTAACTTTTTCTCCAAGCTACGCCCCAGCTCGCTCCAAGTTGCTGCCGCTCTCCCTTGGGCTTTCGCTCCGCTAATTGCTGGCTCTCCCCTGGCTTTGGGGCCTTTGGGGGCTCCACCAGAGCCCTCTCTCCGGTCTCTCAGTTTTTTTTTTTGGAGCTCTCTCACCGCCAAGCCACGCTCAGGGTATAAATACGAGAGTGGCGATCGCTGCGTTCGAAGACGACTTCCCCAGATATTGCCGCGATCGGTTGTGTTTTTAAGCTCGATTTGGCGCTCCGCTTCCCATCCGCTTGGAATTCGCTTTTCGTTTTCGTGAACGCTGATCGATAAAAATAAAACAAAGCCCCTGCCCCGGCCCACGATCGATGGATGTGTGAAACAAGCTTTTGCGTTTCAAGCTGAGACGAACTCTACACACGTACGCCCGAAAAACACACAAAAAAACATACAAAAAACAATACAAATTGGCCACGCTCGTTGTTTTGGCTAATTCAATTAAAGTGCGTTGGACAAAAGAAAGTCTATTCCGGAGCCCGAGTGATAATCCATCCAATCCATCAAGCAGCCACAAAAGCGTTTTTATTGGGGCCCTAAATTAAAAAAAAAGAAAGTCGCCGCTTAAAAGGTTACACAACGAGACCGTGTAAGTGACCTCAGTTACGGATCACGGCACACGGATACCCGCGGAACCCTTTTAGGAGCACATAAAGCCATTAGCCACCATGACGAGTGCGGCGAAAGTGATCTTGGCCTGCTGCCTGCTGGGCGCCTTTGCCATGCAAATGAGCTCCTCATCGGCCATACCCATTTGGGAGTTTTTGACCCGCAACGAAAAGGTAAGAGAAAGAGACAACAATTTGCACTCACAGATTGCGCATACGCCGCATTGGCCGGCTGGGCATTAAGTATACGCCTCGTTAGCACCGGCCTCTGGCGTCCTTGGCATTGCGCATCTGTCGAGTCGAGTGCTGAGACAGCATTTGTGCCTCAGATCGAATCTAGCGCAGCGCTGAATAGCTGATCAGCCGAGCATAATCGTTATTAATAACAATATTGTGATTTACGTTCACATTGATATGGATATGCTGATTGTTGTGATAACTTCAATGAGTTCGCATATTAACGGCGCTTTGCCGCCGCTTCTGTTTGTCGTCCACCGCGAAGACAATCGAAATGAATATAAAGATGAATATTGGAATATGGAATATGAATGGCGACAAGACGGTTCAAAGTCAGCCAGCGGTATTCGCTGGCTCATTAGCATAACTGTACCAGATTGGCATCGTAACCAACATACAAGCTACAGCTAACAGCTAACAGCTACAGCGACAGCTCCACTCGAGCTGAAGAAGAACGGTCCTTGGCATAAATAGACGCCTGCGGAGTGCGATCTTGACATTGCTCGTGCTGGGCGTTATCAGAAACCCACAATTGCTCTGCGATGATAATGGCAACACAGCCAGCAAATGGCCATCGCTAGAGGAATACCGGTCTCCGGTCTCCGGTCTTTTTTGGTCTGGCTGCCACTTGTCCAGACCTCACGCGATTTCTCGAGCGTGTTCGAGGCGAGTCATCGGTGATCGCTATACAAAACAAAAAAAACTAAAACGATGTTGCCAAAAAATATGTGCAAGTTGGTTAAATAACAGACAGGGAAGCAGCTGCCTGGGGAGTTTTGCTTGAACTTTTTAAGGGATTGCATTTTGGGGTTCACACAGACAGAGACCAAGTTTTCCTCAGCTATAATCATGGATTTTCAACATCCTAAATAAAGATGCCTTTTCCTTTTGACCTGCAGACTTATTCCTTTTAACTAGAGTTAAAAGGCATATCTATGGCCAGATTCTAGATTAAAATCACACAGATTCTATAAAATTGGGTTTAATTTAAAAGATTTTTACCAAAATATGCTTAAATTATCACTATTTTTATTTGGAACTCTGAATTATTTATTTTATATTAAAATTATATTCTATTTTAATAGAAAAACAATAAATAAATGCTTATAAGCACTTTGAAACTATAAAAGTAATATCACAAATTATTCACCTTTGGTATTCAAATCTCTTTTGTTATAAATTAAAAGTTTGCAATTTATCTGTTGTTGTATTTCATGAAATTTCCATTTAAAATAAAAAGCTAATACTAAACTTCATTACTCTCTCAATCTTTTTTATTAACAAAATATTATTCATGATATTTCCACTTAATGTGCATGTTTGACAAGCGCTTAAACATTTAAAGTTCGTATTATTTTATTGGATTTCTTTAACCATTATTAATCAGACTGTAGACAACTCCAATCCCCCGAAATACCATAAGCAGTGAAGCCTAAAAGCCAACATTAATTTCCATTTATGAGAAACAACAGTTTCAATTTACATTCCCAATTGTTGTAAATTGAGGAGAGGCAAAAAACAAAAACAAAAAACAAAATAAATAATAAAGCTTTTCACTTTTCTTCTTCACAAATGTTTGTGCAACAAAGCGTGACAACGTTGCGGCAATTTTCTCTGCACTTTTTTGTTTATTTTGTGTTTTTTGGTTAATGAACTCCACCGGGCCAAAGTCGCATGCCAAGATAAATATATATTTTAGCTGCCTTTTTTTGTTGGCTTATTAATTAGATGGACTTTAATTTATATATAGCAATTTGCCAGTCATTAGATCTTTTTGGCTTTTTCTGGCAGCGCATCCGTCCAATTCGCACACGCGAACTGCGCCTTTAAATTCCGGACTCCCGAGACAATGGAGCCCCCGAATAATGTAACCCGATCCCAGCTAGAAGTGATTGAAAGCCACATCCGGCACATACGCCCAGAGATCGCCGCGGCTCAAATGAGAAAATAATTTCTAAAAAGGCAATTAGGCGAAACGATGCTGAAGCCAAAAAAAAATAGAAACGCAATTTGCGAAAGCAATAGACACTCTCGTGTTTTGCAATTAATGTAAATTTCTAATTAGAATTCACTGCGCCACGATCACTTATTTATAGACGGATGTCTCAGCTTCCTGTTTTGTGTCTTTCTATTTTTTCTGTATTTTTAATTATTGTTTTTACCGTTGGAAGCTGCTCTAGCGCTTTCGATTTTTTGGGGGGGGGTTTTCGATTGCAAAAATAAACAACAGCTTAAAAAATTTTTTAGAGCGCCTCCGCCGCCGCTTGGCTTATTTGTTGTTGCCCTTTTTTTATGGGTGCAAACGCGTTTAGCCGGTTTGCGGTTCGAACTTCAATAAATAAATTATGTTCGCATTACTTTTTTGTATTTTACGTAAAATATGTTGGGATATCTGGGGACAGAAAGAGAGAGATATGGCGGGTAATCTCGTAATGGAACCCTTTTCCGAACCGGAGTCATTACGGCGCGTCTCACCGTTTTCCGTCGTTTTTTTTT
>VNJN01007641.1:0-23038 GCA_008042485.1 Drosophila mayri
TAAAGTTCCCATTCGCTTTTATACATGGGCGGCCGGGGTAATTCATGATGCCGACGTCGCTGCTCGTCTCACTGTGAAATTCACGTGCAGCGTTCATGGGGGAATTCAAATACAAAAAAAAAAAAAGTTCGGCTGGACTGGGGTTCGAACCCGGGACTCTGCGTTCTCAGTCCAGCCGCTTACACTCCGCCCTACGTCGCCAATTAAATGTGCAACGCCAATATGCAGATAAATGCATATTGCTATTTAAACTGCGCGCTGCTTGTTAACTGCTTGGAACTGCTTAGATACTGCTTAAGCAGTAAATATCCCGAAAGGGAAAAGGGGATTTATTTGTTTGGGAAATAAACATAAAATCCCATACCCGCCGCTGGCTGCTTTTCCTTATGAGCAGCTCACATGATGAACCGAAGTCCGACTGGGTAGTTTGTTAAAACACATATAAAGGTCTAGGTGATATTAATAATATCCGTGAATGATTGGGTAAACCGATTTGTAAAATGTAATTTTTCAGGAGAGCGCTTTAAAGTTTTTGCTCATGTGGTTGACACCAAACGATCTCCGTTTAACTACCCATAGATTCGTTAATTTTGACATGATCCATGTAAAGCTTTTACACAATATTTTAAATATATTTGACATCGGAAATACAAAAAAAAAATTAAATACATGACCCCCTTAACATTTTGTAAGGTGTCCGTCGATAGGGGAGATATCAGAAGAAGCTGCAGAATCCAAAAATAAAAATATCCAAAATTTAAGAGATCTGATCTGCTAAATCGATTACTCTTAAAGTTAGATATCTACAATACACAAAATCCAATTTTAAGCATTGTTCATTTGTTGCTAGACGAATAAAATACATAATATTATTATTTTGTGATTGTTTTTTTTTTTTTTGGGAATAAGATTTCACCAACTTTCTTAATAAGAGTTCAAATATTTAATATACATATTCAAAAAAAAAAATTTTATTATAAATAGCACTAGCTCCATCCTTTGTATAGTTCTCCGATTGGTACGAATGTACAAACCTGCTAGATTTCGTTTTTAAACGGCTGCTGTACCAAAGGTACAAAGGTATTATAGTTTTTTGCGAGTGCAAATTTCTGTAACAGGCAGAAGGAGGCGTGTCAGACCCCCAAAAGTTACCTAAATATTGATCAGGACCACTAAAGGAGTCGATATAGCCATGTCCGTCCGTCTGTCTGTATGAACGCCTAGAGCTAGAGACACCAAACTAGGGATTTTGACTTCTTATATCTGCACGCAGATCAAGTTTGTTTTCAGTTTTTGCTGCTCCCCTTTTTGGAGGGGCTATTTGAAAAAAAAAAAACATTTACAATCTCCCAAATTTATAAATTTATGTAAACCACATTCAAAAGGTTTATGTATTTTTTCAAAATATATAAATAAACTTTCATTGCGATCGTGCCATAAATAGCGGAGGTATAGGCTTTTTACTTTATATACAAGAGCAGCCCTGGCAGAGGGCTGTAAATAAATCAAAACGTTCATTATACATTTTAGTTATGTTCACACTTGTGAAATTAAGATTGCTCATTTCGAATTGGTTAGTGGTGCAGCTGTCTAAGCTGCAGTTAACCTGCAATGTTTTTATGTAAAATAAAATAAGTTCGAATCCCCTCTGCGACAAGTCAATCATTATATATTTTTTTATTTTTTTTATTTTATTTTTATTTTTTCCTATAAATCAAAATATGTACAGTATTTAATACTGCAAACAAAAAAGTATACTTAATGTTTTTAGTTAAAAAAATTTCCTTATGCCTGGCCACACAAATTCGATGGCAGGTACTTTCCAACAACTAAGGGTTTGGCCTTCCACATCAAAATCCAAATAATAACAAAAAAAAATTATGGCCGAGCTGCTGCTCCGACCGTTAGATTTCCTGGTCTTCCCTACTCTATACGGTACCCATATGCCACCCCTTTTTCCATCGAAGTATCTTTTGTAAGCTCTGCCCGGAATCGCCATCAGTTCAGTCAAATAACTTGAGTTTTAAAAACAAAACAAATTAAGCTCGCTCCGCAGCTTTCAGCTAATAATTATATCATTAAGAATTATTTCAATTTGATCAAAGAACACATGAAAGGACAAACCAACAGGAAAAAATTCATTTATTTAAAACTGAGAGACTAATTTGCGTAGAAACGGACAGACGGACAGCTTGATCGGCTCGGCCGTTGATCCTGATCAAGAATATATATACTGTATAGGGTCAGAAATGTTTCCTTCACTATTTTGCAAATTCTGACTAAATACCCTACAAAAATTAAAATATGTTGAAAAAATTGATATTAAAAATTTTTTTAAATTAATTTCCCAAAATTTCCAATTCAGATATGTACACAGTCGTCCGATTGTCGAGACATGACTAAATCGATTTTGCTTTCAATGTTGATCAAGAATATATGTATTTAGTTTATATGATAGAATTTGCTCCGCAAACTTCTGACTAAAATAATAATACCCAAAAAGAGTGTAAATTAGATTTATTGGTTCAAAATGTTGGTGTATCCTTAGTATCGGACGAATTTTCGCTATGAAAATTATTTACTGGCCAAGCTAGCTATATTAATCCGTCAGTTACTCTGTGTATAATTTTTTTTTACTTATTATATTTTATTTAAAACTTCCTTAGTCCACTGTACATGAGTATGTTAATTCGCATCCGCTTTCGGCTGTTGCTTCTTCCTTACTCCCTGTCCACGTGATCTGCATCTGGGGGGTACTCAGAGATGCTCTCTCGCACTGGTTCTCACATCCCTCCTTTGTTTGCCAGCTTGAGTTTTAAATCAAGCCCAGATGATGTGTTGCTTTGCTCGGGAGTGTCCACCGACGAGTGTTAATGTCTCTTCTCTGAATCCGCTGGTGTCGGTGATAGATCCAGTGAGTTTAATTTTGTACTTACAGCTGGATTTTTTTTTAAATGGCTAACAAGGTCACTCTCTATAGAGCTCCACGGGCTTGTTGAAAAAAAGGTTCTCTGCATGGGAGCCGACCTTGATGGTTGAGACACTAGCATACAATCTATGCATGGCTTCACAAAATTCAGGCCGATCGATGCGTGACCACCACACTTTTACTCTTAATCGACGCTTTATGGCCGACTCACCGGGGTGACGTAGGGATAGTGTATTCAATAACTTGAAATATGAAACTTTCCGTAATTTTCCAGCTGGAATTTGTAGCTGGTAATACGCATAATTGAGCTAGAATGTCTGAAATATTTTCCTTGCCTGCTTTATAAATGACTTTAAACTTAAACTCTTGGCAGCTTAAAATCCAACTTTTTGGTTTTGAGGATGACTTAAAAATATTTTCTAACGGCTGAAAATATATCTTTTCAGCTTTCCAGACTAAGGAGAGACTTTCCTTTTCAGTTTAAGAGTACCGTTTCTCTACATTGAATAAGCTGCGACTTGCAAATGAAATAATTTTAGGTTTACTGGATGTGACAAATTGAATTAGTACTGCTCCTAGAGCAACAGGGCTGGCATATGCTATTAGGCGTTTCTTTTTTTTTTTTGTGTCGAAATATAATAAGCTTGGTATTATACCAAAATGTAGCTATAGATTTTCAAAAGCTTTTTTTTCTTCTCAAGCCTTCTTTAAAAAAAAATCAGGGGCAGAGTTAACGCCAAACATAAGTCTTTTGTACCTGAATAGCCCGAGGGTTAATGAAAATGGTTGTGCTCCTGCTGGTCTTATCTAACTCTAACTGGTGATATGCACTCATCAGGTCTAGTCGTGTGAAATATTTTGCGCCCTTCAATTTGGTCATAAAAATGTCAAATAATGGTAGTGGGTAATTCTCCCTCAAAATTGCTTTATTTTCTAGTCATTTTCTTTAAATGCAATAACCATGGGAGATATCCGGAAGAATGGTCTACCAAGAACTTCTTCCAATTTTGATGTTACTCCAGTGCAATTGGTATTCGCCTCAATGGTCGTTGAATTGGCTTGATGTCTGAATTTATGGATAACTTCACTGGTAATCCTTTCCACTTTGAAAACGGCTTTAATTTACTCCAGTGCAATTGGTATTCGCCTCAATTGTCTTGATGTCTGAATTTATGGATAACTTCACTGGTAATCCTTTCCACTTTGAAAACGGCGTTAATTTATTTATTTGCTTGACTTCGAGTCCGAGACGATTCTGATTAATTGATATAGGACCTTCGAAAACGCAAATCACTTGCACCCATTCGCGTTAAGCATATCCTCTAAACTGATTGGATGAATTTGGCTGAATGTTGAATACAGTTGCTTGACAGACCTTTGGGTTTATTAGGTTATATCAGGATCCCGAGTCAATTTCTAGTAACAGTTCGTGCCCACCCACTTGACATTTAATGAACTCATCCTCACCATCGCTTTGAATTTTAAAACAATTTGATTTAGGTCTACGTTCAGTCCCTTCTACCAAACGTACATCGCTGCGTGTCATTATGATTATAGGGTCGCTGTAGTTTTAGGTTTGTTCTACATTTAAATGCAAAATGGCCAATCCGAGTGCACTTATTGCACTTTTGATTGATGGCTGGACATGATGGGCTGTTGTTATTGTGGCCTTTAGGACCACATCTTCCACATTCAAGTGGTTTATTTAGGTTCACGTGCCCTCCTGCGATTTTCCTTATTGTTTCGGTTTCAGACTTTGAACGCATTATCTCGGACTGTTTACTAATCTCTTCATTGACTTGGCAGGCACCGATCACCTGACACAAAGTGTACTCTTTTACCAAAAGTTTCTTTTTTAGCTCTACTGCTCTTCGTAATCTCAAAACAAATTTTACAAAACCTTCTTCTGTAGGGTATATATTCCTGAACAGATGCCTCTCAAAACTTGAATTCTGCTTTGGTGAAAAATATACGTTTATATATATTTATATTTTTATCCCTTATATTATCTATAATAGCGTCAAGTAAAGAGAATGCCACAGTTTAAAGCTGTGGCCCACCAAAATGTAATAATTTACTTCTCTGTCGTATGGGAGTATCAATTCCTTCCGCTATAAGGATAATCTCAAAAGCTCTCAGCCACTATTCCCATTAAACGGGGGGTTTCGCAGAGAAATGACTTAATTACGTTTTCCATCATTATTGTTTGTTATGGCTGCAATAAGAAAATAATTCTTTGTTATTTGGCAAACTTTCACTTAATCGATATTACTGATTAAGTGAGTTTGCTTTAAATATTCGATTATTTTAGTGTACAACTCCTGACCCGCGGACAGCTATAGCATACTCTTGCGGCTCATACTTTTGTATAGCTCCTAATTTAGACCCAGCTCCATACATTTTAATTCCACACGTACTCTTGGTACTGCCCCTGACTTAAAGTCAGCTTCATACATAATTCGGCACGTACTCATAGTACTGCCCCAACACTTTGATTACTTATTTTCCTCTTAAGGCACGTGAAGTGATCTTTTGCAATGCAGTGAAGGAGACATCTCCGACCCTATAAAGTATATATATTCTTGATCAGGATCAACAGCCGAATTTTTTTTTGTATTTTTGATTTTTCTTATTTATTTGACATTTGCCTCAAAAGTTCTAGACTACTTTAGGTAGAAAAAGGTGTTAAAAATAGACACCTGGCAGGTAACGATTTACCTGTACAAGCCAAACCCAAACTGCCGTTTTTTTTGGTTTAATTTACAGTTCATGAATGTATCTATAATTTAACACCAAAATCATTCCGATTGGTTGTCTAGTTTTTGTATAATACTACCTGAAAGTCAACCAATTGCTGTTTTTGTTTTTTTTTTTACTTTATTAAGTTCTTATCCTAGCGCAACAAGTTTACACTTATAATTATAGCACTAATCACATGAATTGAAAAACATATTTACTTACATAGACTTATAATTATTACTTAATATTAAGAAATTTTCTTATTTTTCATTATTTTAAATAGTTCTTACTTTTGAGATTTGAACTGAGTTGCGACCCTACTTGTCTTATATCTTTGCGGTAGATTGTTCCACATACGGATAGCGTTTATAAAAAATGGCCTATTCGAGCACAATTTAGTATATTTTGGGCATATTAAATTATTAGTTCTCGTTAAAGTGGCAGATACGAGTTTGTCAAACAAATATTTTGTACATGGTCAAGACGATTTAAATTAAAAACATATCTAATAATAGAGTTTAAAGCTGCTACTAGCTTGAGCATATCCCGCGAGTCACAGTGTCCAAAAACATCTATCCCATAAAACATAGTCGGAATAAGAATGACCTTTGCTACCAAAAGTCGTATTTCAGTCGGAAGAAAAGTCTTTGAATACGAGAGCTGACGCAGCAACCCATATGTTCGCCCAGTAGCTTTGGAGATATGTTTGCTCCAACTAAGAGTATTACTGAAAGTAAAACCTTAATTAACTGTGTGCTCTTCAAATTGTATTGGTCTATCATTGATTAGTAAATTGGGTATATTACTTGTATAAACAGGTTTTTTGGCAATTACTATGCACTTTGACTTTGTCGGGTTAATACTTAAACCATTACTTCTTGCCCAATTATCAATTACTCCAAGAATTCTATTACAAGCACTAACACAAACATTTAACTGTTTAATAGGACTACTAACGTAAATTTGCACATCGTCTACATACAAATGAACTTTACAATCAGACAAGAGACTAGGTAAATCATTTACATACATAGAGAACAACAAAGAGCCCAGGACTGATCCTTGTGGAACGCCACGCTCGAGCTCACCGTAGCTCGAAATTCGATCACCCATAGCGACTGCCTGAAGCCTATTACACAGATAAGATTCAATAAACCTAGTGGAAGTACTTGAAAAGTTAAAAAGGGTTTTTGGTTTAGTACTTAGAATATGGTGGTTAACTGAGTCAAAAGCTTTACTATGGTCAAGAAGGGCCAAAAAAGTCACACAATTATTGTCAAGTTGTTTACGGATATCTTCCACGATGTTAGTAATTGCACTAACACAACTTCTCTTTTTTCTAAACCCCGACTGCTTCTACGACAACAGCGAATTCCTTTCAAGAAATTTCTGAATTTGCAGCGACATTAAATTTTCAAGTACTTTAGCTAGGAAAGGTAGAATTGAAATAGGCCTGTATTCCTTATTAGGATTCAAAAATAGGGATTATTTTAGGTTTTTTTTCCAAGCTGAAGGGAAAGTGGATGTGGTAGTGGATGTGTGTGCTGAATTATAAATATATGTAACGTGAGGAAGTAATAATGGTAACCTAATTTTAATAAATTTAGGGTTAACATTGTCAAGGCCTTCAGAATTTGACTTAATTTTATGTATACATTCCAACACATCACATTGATCGACACACACAAAGTTAAAACTAGTATCACTGTTTATTGCATTATTCAGGTACTGATTAGATGTTGCGTCAGGTACATCAAGCTGTGAGAACGATCGACACACTTTTTCCACATCGACGTTGGAGTCTACTCTTGACCTACTCTTCCCTATGCCTACGCTACCTAAATCCCTTCATGTTTGCTTTGACGTTACATTGTTGTTAAATTTAGACTTAAAGTGCTCACACTTAGCCGCTTTGATCATTTTTATAACAATAGCTTTTAAAACCTTGTACTGCAAATAGAAGTAGTGAGTTTTGTATCGCTTCCACTTAAAATAGGCTACATCCCTCAGCTTGATATACTTTAATATCTCATTGTTATACCAAGGATTTTGTCTCGGTTTAATTACTTTAGTCTTAATAGGGACGCATTTATTGAACATATACACAAAATTATCGTTAAGGACACTCCGTTTGGACTCAACACTACAACATTGATAAATCGGACGACAATCACATGCATTATATTCACATTGAAGTTCTGTATAATTTATATTTTTGAAATCCCTATAGCTAAAAGATTCTTCAGTATCATCAATAAATATATCACAGATGAGAAATATAAGATCATGTCTGGAAAATACTGGTACGGAGACCTAGTCGTATAGTAATATCTTTCTAGAGTCATTAATGAAAAAAAGGTCAAGTAGAGTATCAAAGTAGTTACTAAAATGCATGGGCGTAGTTGTATTGACAGCGTACAGACCCAAAGACTCAAATCCGTCTAATAATGTTTGTTCATTTAGAATATTGCTATTAAAGTCTCCTGCAAAGATGATGTCTCTTTATGAAGCTGATAACTCACTAATAATCTCAATTAGGGACGCAAAGTTTATATTTCGGTTCGGGCGATAAATGCAACCAATGAGCACTTTACTGCGAGAAAATTTATTTGAGACTTCCAAAAATAGATATTCAATTAGGCTGTCCCTTGGCTGGTTACATTTAACACTACAATTTAGCGAACTTTTAACATTTATAGCTACACCACCAGCATGACTAACACGATCAGAACGAAACAAAACATAGCCCTCACAATTAATTAACAAACTAGACAAATCAGACGTAAACCAATTTTCAGAAACACAAATAACATCATCATCAACATCAGACTGAACAAATAGTGACCTGAACTCGTCGATCTTCTTGTATAGGCTCTGAGCATTTATGTGAACTATTTTTAAGCCCTTTTTTTGTTTGCATAAAACTCGAATAACGCTTCCAACTGTGGTAATTGCAACATTATCCGACATAGAAATAATAATGTCATTTTAGCATCGCAAACTCAGAATTATAAGGTACAATAAAAAACAAAAGATCTAAACATAACTTATATAAACAGTTAACTAACACAAAAATTGTTAAAATGTTAATTACTAAAATATAAATATATTTAAGAACGAAAGATCTCCAAAGCAGCATTAGTAAGAGCGGGCGTAGAGAAGAGAGAGAGAGATGAGCACGAGATTCACCGTCGTTATCAGCTAATTTCCTTAGCTCCTCCATATGTTCTATGCAATTTATGCTCTCACTCCCTTTGCATCGAACATGCACAAATCCAAGACGGGTAAATACCGCAGTCAGGATTTTTCCCTTTAGACGCATCGACTCTTTAAAAATCAAATAGTGCTCTCTTTGCAGTTGCTCATTGTTATAGATAGCTGCATCAGAGTCATAGCCTACATGTTTTAAGCTCAGCGGAGTTTTAGTTTCTCGCCTATATGCAGCGATTACACGTAGAACCGTGATCTTTTCTCTCACGGTGTCCATTCGAATAATGATGACCGGGTCAACATTACTCTGCTGCGACTTTCGGCCCCGGAAAATGTGCCGAACTCGAGGCGGCGGAGTCATGTGGAGTGATAAACAAAGTTGATTGAAAAGTGACCGTAAGTTTTCGCCGTCTACATAGGGCACTCCATGCATGCGTAAATTGAACGCGTTGTTTACATTATTTTGGGCAGCTAGTTTGGCCTCTGCAGTTCCCACCCTCTCTCTCATCGCCCTCATATCCGCGACCTCCTGGTGCAAGTGCTCTACTCGCTCGTTCAGTTGCTCCCGTTGAGAGCGAAGTACGGCTACCTCCCGCTCCAGGTTGGAAACCCGGACACCCGTCTGCGTGTCGCACTCACAAACAAAAAGAATAGAATAGCACACCCAAACGCACAAATCGCTTTTCGTGTCTTGTGTTTTTGCATTTCGGCACTCACTCAAACAGTAATCGTAGATTCTATTTCATCAGACACTCAAAAATTTTGCGCAGATAAGTGAACTGCACAGTGCACTCAAAGCAAATGTACCAAAAGCAACGGTAGATCACAAAAAGCAATGCGCAATAATGCGCTGTGAGCGAAACACTCTTGTTTTACTGTTAAGATTTCGAGTGTCTTTAACTTGTTATATTTATATTAGTCACTGAAGACGGCAATTTCATTTATTTTTACGACATATGTACTAATCTTGAAAACATTAAAATTAAATACACGCAATGAAGCAGCAAAACACGGCTTTTATTTCCATCTCACATATATATGCATATGTGTGCATACTCAAAAACAAATATGTATGCTTGTATGAAGCTAATGCAAGAATAGCAACAACATTCTGTACTCTCGATTTCGCTCATTCCTTTTGCTTTAGCATATTAATTGGCGTTAACTCATGTATAAATGCAGAAAGGAGCACGAAATCGTATTGCGAGTGTGTATGAGCAGGTCCGAAAATATCAGTGCAAGGCAACATACCTTATTTAAGAGTGCCGATTACACTCTAAGTGCTATAAGCGCACAAATGATTCGGGTACACTTATTGTTTGGGTGTACCCTTTCCGTTCTCTGGTGGGCAGTAGATCAACGAATAAGTTCGAAGCAAATTTGAAGTTGGAGACTAGCGAACACACATAGGCACGGAGTTGTTTTGATTGCAAAAGTTAATTTTGCCAATAAATGAAACAATTTTGATTTAAATTTCAATTGCAAATCGGATTTTGCTTCCGTAAAAGATTAAGCTGCGATCAACGCTACAAGATTTTTTATTCATACAGTAATTTTCTGATACCAATAGAATAAATTCGGAGCAATGAAAATCACGACCATTTTGTTAAGCTTTCACTTTTTTTGTGTTGCAAATATTCTCCTTTGAATGTTCATAACTTCTACAAAAAGGGAAATTGTTTTCTCAACGGATTTTGAATCGTTGTGAAATTCTCTGTCGATGTACTGTAGTTTCAATCGTTTTTGCGACTATGACTTTTTATACCCTTGCAGGGTATTATAATTTCAGTCAGAAGTTTGCAACGCAGTGAAGGAGACATCTCCGACCCTATAAAGTATATATATTCTTGATGAGGATCAACAGCCGAGTAGATCTATCCATGTCCGTCTGTCCGTCCGTCTGTCCGATTATACGCAAACTAGTCCCTCAGTTTTGAAGCTATCTGAACGAAACTTTGCAGTTAGTCTTCTATATACTCTCACTCCTACATATGTCAGTTTTCAACATATTTTCATCAAAGTTAAGATTCAGCCGTCTTATATTATTCCTGAATTTAATATATAATTTTAATTTTATTATGTTCTTATCGGTTTTAATTTCATGAAAATCGGCTGACTATATCCTATAGCTTTCATAGGAAAAATCAGGAATATAAAAGAAAACCCCATAATTTTGTCAGTTTTCAACATATTTTCATCAAAGTTGAGATTTAGCCGTTTCAAATTATTCCTAAATTTCGGTTTTAATTTCATGAAAATCGGCCGACTATATCCTATAGCTTCCATAGGAACAATCAGGAAAATAAAAGAATAATCCATAACTTTGTCAGTTTTCAAGATATTTTCACCAAACTTGAAAGTTGGCCATATTATTATGTTATTTCAAAATTTCAATATTAATTTCATTAAAATCGGCCAACTATATCCTATAGCTATAGCTATAGCAGAATCGACGCTCTGCCGACTGCGACTTGAACCCGAACTTCCTTTCAGTACTCGAACTCCCTTCGGCTCCGAATAAAAACAAAAACAAATCCGTTGATTTTCGAAACTTCGACATATATGCATATATTCGGAGCAGCGAAAGCCCCCCAAATTAAAGAGAGAGATAGTGATAAAGCGAAGGGAGGGGGAAAAACCAATGGCGGAAACCAATTTTGTGGCAGCGACATCAAAACACTCTTTTAAAAATAAATTATGAATTTATAAATATTTAAGATTATCTTAAATTAATTTTGACTTATTTAATCTATGGTATATTGGCATATGTTTATTAATTGGCTGCAGAAAATATGTTATTTTATTTGCCTTATGTGGTTTTAATTACAAGGTATTGCTTTAGTCGCCTATACCTTAGCACACGCTAGAATTTTCGGTCATCGGGTTTCGGTTTCGTCTTGCTTCTCCCCATTCTCTTCGCATTTAAAGTTGAAGTGCAGTGGAGATAAGAAGTGTGTAAATCAAAGTATTTATTTCTGAACGTTATTTGAATATATAAAAAGGTGAGTAAAGTGATTGTTTATTAATTAAACACTTTTCTTTTCAGACTGCAGTAATGGTAAATATATTGTGACGATCTATAACACAATCAGGGAAATATTAGGCAAATATCTTCTTTTGCAACACAACTTTGAAGGGGCTAAGAGCAAAAACAGGCGAAATCATGATAAGTTTTACCTGGCTCTTTTAGGTAGTTTGTAATATTTTTTCCCTTGACAAATTATTATTTTTTCTATAGATTCAATTGCCCATGTGGATAAAATGGAGCCTAAGGTGCGTCAAAAATTTGGACTCTGAATAGCAAAGAGACTTTGAAGAGCCCTTTGATGTATAGATATATGATATAGATGATGTAGAAAAAATGTAGTGTTAAATGTTTATATTTGTTATTTAGTTTAAGTATAGAAGTAGTCAAAATAAATAATAATAAAAACATTTTTATGCATTATATATGAAATAAATTGTTGATGAAATGTTGATGATTCATCAACATGTCATCGATGAATCATCAAACAACTGACACCAATTTGCAGGTATTTACAGCTAAGAATCTTCCCTAAAAAAAGTTTGTTTGTCCACATAATTTTCCGACATCAGAAATATATATATATAATGAATAAGTACTCACGTGGCGTTTTTATATCTATGCAGGGTATTATAATTTTAGTAAGATGTTTGCAACGCGCGAAGGAGACATCTCAGACACTATAAAGTATATGTAAATTATTTTAACATACATATACATAATTTCTTCATAGGCAGCGATACCCTTACCACTTAAATATATAACAAGAAAGGAAGCAATCTTGTATACCCTAACAGATTTCTTATTAAATAAAAAAAAGAGAGGCGTCGTGAAACGCCCGAAAGAAAAAAAGCTTTTTATCAATTTTTTCAATGTAAATCGAAATTTTGTCACCAATTACACAGGTCTACAAATAAATTGTTTTTTGAGTTGTTGGAAAGAAAAAAAATCCGAATTCGGTTTCACAATTTTGCCATCACGTATTTCGAGATATTTGATGTTATGCAACCGAAATCTCTCTCATTTTAGATCTTCATCGTGTTAAGCCACTTTATTTGCCAGGTCCCGACGGAATGCCGGGCTGTGTGCTTAGGTATTGTGCTGATGCCCTGTGCTCGCCCCTTCTGAAATTGTTTACCTTATCCTTACAAACCCCAAACTTTCCCCTTATTTGGAAGGAGTCATTCATTATTCCTCTCCACGAAAAAGGTAACAAATCGGAGGCCAACAACTATAGAGGCATCTCTAAGCTTTCGGCCATTCCTAAACTTTTCGAAAACATTATTACTCCACATTTGCAGCACCTTTGTAGATCGGTAATTTCTCTGTGTCAACATGGATTTGTTAAGCAAAGATCAACAACTACAAACCTTCTGGAGCTCACTTCTTTCATTATAAGGGGTTTCCAGAATAACCTTCAAACGGATGTAATTTATACTGACTTCAGTAAAGCATTCGATTCTGTTAACCATTCCCTTCTCCTCAGAAAACTCGACTTAATGGGTTTCCCAATTGATCTTCTTAGGTGGATCTTTAGTTATCTGACTGGCAGGACGCAAAAAGTCCTCTTTAATAATAATTTATCTAATGTTCTCCAAGTCACCTCAGGTGTCCCGCAAGGGAGCCACCTGGGGCCCTTATTGTTTATATTATTTATTTACGATCTGCCCAAAGTTATGACAAATTTTAGAGTACTCATGTACGCTGATGATGTCAAGCTTTGCGTGCAATACAAGACCTTCGCCTACCAGTCTGATTTACAAACAGATCTTGATAGCTTCCAAACCTGGTGCCGCATAAACCTACTAAACTTAAATGGCTCTAAATGTAAGCTAATGACATTCTCTCTTGTCGTTCCTAAGCTTGCAATATACACGCTTAACTGCTGCTCTTTGGAAAGAATTATCTCAGTTGATGACTTGGGTGCCCGCCTGGATCCCAAACTTGACTTTATCGATCATATTTCGTACATGGTAAATAAAGCCAGGGGTATGCTGGGATTTAGTAAACGGTGGTCGAAAGAATTCGATGATCCTTATGTTACTAAATTATTATATATTTCATTAGTTCGCCCTATCTTAGAATATGGATCTTGCGTTTGGAGCCCTCAGTACGGAGTCCATAGTAAACGCATTGAATCGGTTCAAAAGAACTTTTTTTCCTTTTCGCTCTACGCGGTTTAAACTGGGATGCTGACTAGAGATTACCCTCCTATCATAGTAGACTTCTTCTTATTAACTTACCCTCCTTAGCCAATCGTAGAACTATGCTAGGCATAACCTTCATTTATAACCTTATTAACGGTGACGTGGAAAGTACTGACTTGTTAGGCCAGATCAATTTACCGAGTATAAATACTAGATCGTACATACCCTTAGTCTTGCGCCTTTGTAGAACCTCCTTTGAACTACATCATCCCTTTAGAGTACTGTGTGCAAGTTTTAATGATTTGTATTCGGTGATTTCACATGTTAACAGTCTTCCTTAACTAAAAACTTTAATCCTTACCCACTTAGATCGCATGCAAGCAAACATTCAGGCAGCTCGCCGCTAGTTTATTTCCTCGTATTCTTTTCTATATTTCAATCGCGTCCACTAATACCTAACCCTAACAGGCACGTGCCTGTTTTCATAAGGGCCACTTGAGTGTACTGACCGAAGTGCATCAACGTCTATATATGTACATATGGGTGTGTGAAGAAGTCGCGGTGAACGGACAATTCGCGAATTGTGGGAACTCCCACGGCTAGGGAAAGGATTCTGAAGGCCCTACCACATATTCCAACACACCCTCTCGGGGCGGTGGCTGACTTGGGTGCCCCGGCAGGTAATGCACCAAGCCATGATGACCAACCGGGAGAGGGCGGCCCAGTTGCCTTTAAAAAAGTAGCCTGATAGCGCGCTCCCCACCTCTTGCGCCGCCGGGGAGGAGTGATGATATCTTTCCCACCGACTCGACCAAGAGGGGTAGGGACCCGGCTAGCGGTCTTAGGGGTACGCTTCCTAAGAGAAGCAAGGCTGTCCAGGCTTCCACCTCTGAGGCAGAGGAGGGAAAGGAGCAGAAGCCCGTCTCAAAGCTCGGCAAACTGATAGATGAGCTCCACTGTCTCATCTAAGAGATACAGGTGTGCCACGTTAACATGGCCATGAAGGCGATGATTGCCGAGATGCAGAGGCTCACGTGCGAAATCGAGCAGCCGGCCGTAGAGGAGCCCGAAAAGCCAGTAGCTCCGTAGAGCCTGTGCTACACGGCACAGTGGAAAAAAAGACGGTGGCAGCGCAGAAAAAGGATCGGTCGGCCCAGACGACCCGTGGCGAAGACTTAGCCAACCAGACGGCGTAGACGAAAGCAAGACATCGGAGGAGCGGCAACAAGGTGCGCCGAACGGCCAGAGGACACCTGCTACTGGAGGTGGCCAAGGGCAGCACGGAGAACGCTGAGTCCATGAGGGATTGTATCGCTCGGGTTCTGGGTAAGGAGGTGAAAGTGCGGTTCCTGACGGAGGACTCGAAGGTAGCAGTGTTCGAAGTTCGGAGCTTGGACGCCATCACGACGGAGAGCGAGATCCGTGCTGCCTTCACAAAGAAGTACCAGCTCAGCGAAGGAGTGGTCAAAGTCAGGAACCTCCGCCCTGGATACGGCGAGTCAAAACTGCTGTGATCAGCCTGCTATGTTCAATGGCGAAGAAGGTGTGGAAAAAAGGCGTGATCCGCATAGGATGGACTAGAGGGTCCCCCACGCTGCTTCAGGTGCCTTGAGCTAGGGCACATTGCCATTCGCTGCAAGAGCCTGGTGGACAGGAGCGGCTGCAGCATTTCGAGCAGCAGGCCACAGGGCTGCAGCCTGCAGCAAGAAGCCCGCGAGCACAAGAGGGTTTAACCAGCGAACCGACTGCAAGAGCAGTCCGACCAAAAACGACGGTGCCGGCCCCCAGAGGATGGGATGCAGTTGATTCAACTCAACTTGAATCACTGCAGAGCGGCGCAAGACTTGCTGCTGCAGACGGTGCGCGAGGTAGCTGCGGATGTAGTATTCTAGGGGGCCCTACAGGGCGATTGAGGAAGCGGAATGGATCAAGGATTGTACTTGCAAGGCGGCCCTCTGGCACTGCGGGAACGTGCGACGGCGGATATCAAACACCAGAGCAGCCGATGGGTTCGTGAGCACGGAGGTAGCTGGCTATTGGATTTATAGCTGCTATCTGGCGCCCCGCCCGACGCTAGGGGCGTACTGCGGGATACTGGACGAGCTGATTTGCGACCTGCGTGGGAGACCCAGAGCGATCGTCAGAGGCGACTTCAACGCCTGGGCAGAGGATTGGGGATCCTCGTCAACCAATGCCAAAGGGCAAAAGGTCCTGGAGGCGTTCGTCTCGACGGACGTTGTCCTGCTGAACGACGAAGCTCGGCATACCTTTGTCAGAGCGGGAGCAGCCTCGTTCATTGACCTTACTCTGGTGAGCAGCGCGATCGCCCGGAATGCCAGTTGGTGGATCAGCGACGCCTACACAGGAAGTGACCACGAGGCTATCTTGTGTGCAGCAGGAGAGCCTGCGGTTGCCGCTCGCGCAGCTCCCGACCAAGGCGTATCTACCGGTCACTATGTGTCCGCAGGCTTATGCCAGAGTGACGAGATAGCCGAACTCCGATACGAGTGCCTGCACGACCGGCGAAAGTTCACCCGCCTCCGCGGCACAGTGCGTGTCCAACGAGGTGTACAAAACGAATGTTTCCTGCTGCTCGGCGATGAGGCAGAAAACGACCCATGGGAAGGCGCCTACAAGATGGTGGTAAAGGGACTGAAAGCGGGCAGCTCGGCCCCGTCGGACCCTGTAGCCCTAGACGGCATAGTGCCTTCGCTGTTCCCGAGAGTGACTTTGCAGCCGAACGTGGAGCGCCCCCTGCGTGATCTCGGAGGAGGAGGTGATAAGGATGGGAAGGGCAGTGCGTCCTAAGAAGGTACCAGGCCCAGCTGGCCATCGCACTATACCCGAAGAAGTACGCGGCGCTGTACTCTAAGTGCCTAGCGTGGGGGACTTTCCCCGACCGATTGAAGAGGCAGAAGCTGCTGCTCGCCAAGCCTATCTGCCTCAATGACACCACCGGCAAGGTGTTTGAAAAGCTGATAGCACCAAGGCTGAACGCTGTTATTGAGGAAGCCGGGGGCCTCTCTCCAAGCCAATTCGGCTTCCGGAAGGGGAGGTCGACGCTGAACGCAGTCGAGACGGTGAAGAAGATGGCAGGAAAAGCGATTAAGAGCTCGAGGTGGAAAGGCGGTTCCATGAGCTACTGTCTAGTGGTCATGCTACACATAAAGAACGCCTTCAACCGCGGACTGGATTCGCACGTTGGAGTACCTGGCTGCCCTGAGCATCCCTGCGTATCTGCTGGAGGTCGTGAGGAGCTATTTCGGCAAGAGGGTGCTCACCGTCGACACTGACAGGGGTTCCAGAGTATACAAAGTCTCAGCCGGCATGCCGCAGGGCTCCGTGTTGGGACCCCTGCTCTGGAACACCATGGACACGACGGTGTCCTGCGGCTCTCCATGTCCGGCGATACCACCGTCATGGGCTTTGCCGACGACATAGCTGTAGGAGCGCTATCCCGGATGCTGCCGAACACCAGAGAGCCCAAGCACGCCACGAGGAAGCTTATGGAAACGAGATCCTACGCGCGGGGGGTCGAGTCGACATACAGAATGTGCGCAAATCTAGTGGCCGTCGCATTTAAAACGATCTCGTCCTAGCTGGCTTGGTCCTAGATGGCCTGGTCCTAGCTGGACTGGTGCCGCTGAGGGAGTTGGTGCGATAAAAGGCGGACCTAAAGCGGGCACCAAGGATGGTGCCCTCAAGGCCGAGCTGAAGAGTGCCGCCAGAAGGAGGAGCTACGAAAACTGGCAGGCCAAATGGGATGGCTCACCCAAGGGAAGATGGACCCACCGGCTGATCCCCGACATCGAGGCCTAGATGGAGAGGAGGCACGGGCAGGTCAATTTCTATCTGACCCAGGTGTTGAGCGGGCATGGTTGTTTCCGCACCTACCTTAAAAGGTTTGGCCATGAGAAGGAGTATGGCTGACCAGAGTGCGAATCCGGGATAATCCAGGACGCGGAGCACGTCTTCTTCGAGTGTCGCAGATTCGATGAAGAGAGGATCGAACTGGTAGCAGTAGTAGGGACGGACACCGTATACGTTGGTGCCGCTGATGCTGGCGGAGCCGAAGATTCTGGATGCAGCGGCTAAGATCTCTCCGAAGCTGATGAAGGAGCTGAGAGTCCTGGAGAGGGCCTGAAAGGAGAGGACGGGCTAAGCGACCTTCCACTAGGCGAAGAATTGATTTTTGACCGTACCGAGCTGTGCGGGCCCTTGCCCCGTCATTTGATAGTTTACATTTTTTAGTCTTTGTTAGCCAACTAAGTTATGTATGTTTCACCTATCTCCTCATTATTGTTGTTGTCAAACCTGAATCTAGGGCAATAAACCATTAAATACAAAAAACATATGTACTTATGCATAGACATATACAAACGTGGACAAAAGTATTTTGTCAAAGCTCATAGCAATATTTCAGCGAATATTCCTCTTTACTCGTAAATGTTGCAGGATCCAATTTATTTCCATTTAGAGATACTATATCTGGCTTTAATCAGCCGTGTAAAGAGTTTATGATTAAATTAAAGTTCTTTATATAATTACTGAAAACTTCTCAGATAAAATTATGCGCTAAGCGAATGAAACCGTTGACCGGCTATAGAGATTACTTTTTGTATCCCATTAAATATACAAAATTCTCCCAAATAAAAATATTTTTTCTTTTATTTTCAGAGTTCAAAATGAATGAATTACCAACACTTCAAGCTGATAAAGAAGAGTCAGAAGACAATTCTTGGAAAGAGGTGAATAATTATGGAATGCTTATAAAAACCGAAATTACTATTGAGAAAGAACAAATAACAGAGACTGCTTACACAGAATTTCCACATGAAGATACAAACCAAATTGAAATAGATAATTGTCCTGTTAATAATATTAGTATTGACGACTTATTGGAACTTCCATGTGAAAATCAGTGTCCAAAGGAATACAATAATTATAGAAAATTTGAACCGAGATCTTCAGATGCTCTGAGCGATCATAACTATACTTCACAAGAGGAAATAGATAACCCTAATTTAAAAATGGTTCGAGACATATTTCTAAATGTAATTGTTCCTAGTATATCCACAGGAAACAATATTCCAAAACATATATGGAGTTTTCTTAAGAATACCATAAATATCTTAAACCTTTACAAGATGGAGTATAATGATCAAGATATAAATTTAAACCAACATCAAACATTGCCCTCCAGAGATAGTTCCCAAGCACGGAATACAGAAGATATTAATTTTTCGGAGCCTTTGGAATTTAATATATTTGATGACTTTGAAAACCAAAATGCTCTAAATCCATTATTAAAAAGCACAATGCATTTTGCAAAACAACTATACTACGAAAGTATGACTTTTGCTTCGAAAACAGAAGATGAATTAAAATTCTTTATATGTGAACAAATAAAGAAATTTAAAAAAATAGCTATGGTTGGATGTTCTATAAATGAATCGACATATGTCAATTTAGAACATTCAATGAATAAATATGAAAATAATATTAAAGCTAAAATTAATCTTCTTTGGGCAACAACTGGATCTTCACATACTGATATTGATTTCGAGAGCAGCTGCGACGAACTCAAAATAGAGTCATTTTCTGGAAAAAATATAAGGCAAAAATCGCATGAAGGCTCTTCTAGTAAAATTGTGAATCCACATAAACATTTCTCTGATAATATTGATCTCTCCAGCTATATAAAAGTAGATATAATTGGAAAGACACCTAGAAAAGAAATTGACGAGCACTCTAAAAATAAAAATTCTTGTTTGACGGAAAACGATACTGATAAAGAAATCGAAAGGTATGTATTAAAATAAGATATAAATAATGAGACAGGGACTTCGGCAGGAAGTGCTATATATATTTCCGGCTGTTCCACTTGAGCAACTTAGAATATTCAATCCTGAGTGGTACACCACAATTTGTTTGCCTGAAGTCTTCGGAGAAATTAAAAAACCCAAACAAGAAAAAGACCGCACCATGACAATACGACCTTTTTTTTGACAGTCCAAAACGTCGACCGACTTACGACCTTGAGCTGGCGCTTAAAGACTTAATATTAAAAATGTGTTGTCAATAATTTTTGTCGCTAGAAGTTGCTCTTAAAACGTTCGAAAATCATGATTCAAGCTTGAAAAATGTTTCGACAGTTGATTTAAGCGTATGTAAAGTTAAAAATTCTTGCTGGAGAACACTTTGGAAAGTAATAAAAACATTTTTAATGATAAATATTCGCACTTTTATTATTAAGCCAGTCATTTTTTTACTTTTAAATATGTTTCCATTGTTTACTGTCGCATCTTGTATATCTTGTCGTTGGCGTTCTATACATATACATATGCTTTTTTATATCCGTGAAATTTTACAATTTTAGTTACAAGTTTGCAACGCAATTTCATTTTACAGTCCAAATTCCCAGTAAAATTATCAACACGACTTGATGTATATTAGTATTTCTTATGGCCACGCAGCGCAATCTGAAAAAACTCGTATAAAGGGTGTAGTATTGTCTAATATCAGTCAGAAACAGCTGCAGCCGAATTGATAAGTTAGGTTACAGAAGTTATGGTAGCTTTAAATGTTTAGTTCTTTAAATCGAATTTTCTTCGGATTACCTTATAATTTAGGACTGTATTAAATGAGTTTCTGAACAAATATTATTTTATAACATTTTATGCTGTATATTCTTTATGTTCTCTTTATTTTACAAGAACCGTTTGATTGGTTTCCTTTCAGTACGTAGTTGCTTTTTGGTTTCGAATTCTTTTTAGTTTTTAATGTGCTGCAGAATGGGTTGTTTTGTTTAACCAGGACATATATTTCTTCATCGATCTCGTTTTTCTCCTTCATTATCCTTAATCCTTTGAAAGGGTGTATGCTTTCGATTGACCCAGATCCGAGGGTACATCTCTGTATTATCCGTACTGTAAAGTCTTTCCTCCACGGCTAGTTCCATTCCATTGAGTCAATAGATTATGTTTTTGGGTAGTTCTTTATTAATTTTATTTTCTTCCAATTCATAAGATCTTTGGAGCAACCAATGTTGTCGCTCCAAAGTCACATTTGATTCTCCGTTTATGGATATATGCTTAAGGCTCAGGAAGCCTAATTCTTAAAGCTGCGCTGCCAACAGTGGCAGCGGAGAGTCGGTTATATATATATAATGTTCTTAAGTACATAGCTATGCTCGCTTATGCTGAGCGCGGAGGTATATACACATATACATATACATTGGTCCGCTCGTGTTGCAATTATGCTGACACTAGCATTCTTATTGTGCGGGCCAATGTATAAGTTGGGCGATTCATATTTCGTCTGGAAGTTTATGATCGGCAATTTATATTGCGTAAACACTGCAACAAAGTGTTACAGTGTCAGCCCTTTAAGTACAATGGGTATTCGATATATGTGTATACTACAGTACTCCACATGGAAAAAACACACAACCCGTTTATCAATTACTCAAAATCGAAAACCAAACACGAACAATCTTAAACCTGTGTGAAAAACTGACCAAATGAAAAACTGACTCGCACAAAATAGTTAAATAATTAGAAACTAGAATCTAAGGAAATTGGTGGAAATTATTAGGTTATTGGTAGCATAGTTTACGATTTGCTAAGGAGGGTAAGTTAATTAGGAGGAGTCTACTACAATAGGAAGGTAATCTGGCCTACATCCCAGCTTAAGCGGCATAAAGTGAAAAGTAAAAAGTTATTTTGAACATATTCGATGCGTTTGCTGTGGACTCGTGGCTTTATTCACCATGCACGAAATATGATCGATAAAGTCAAGTTTTGGGTTAAGTTTCCATCCAAAGAGCAGCAGTTAAGCATGTAAGTTGCAAGCTTGGGAACGACACGAGCGAATGTCATTATCTTGCATTTAGAGCCATTTAAGATTAGTAGGTTTTATAGGCACCAAGTTTGGAAATGATCAATATCCGTTTGTAAATCAGATTGGTAATGCTTTTATGATATTACCGCATTAATTAGAAACTTCATTAAAAATTGAAGGGCTTACGCATGCTTAACAAGATGGTGTGCCGACAGTAGAATATCCTGTACCATTACAAGGCGCGTGCCAAAATCATTTGAAACAAAGGGAATAATAAGTCAAAAAACTAAAAAACGTAAACAAATTTACATATAATGCAAATGTCTTCCCGGGGAAAATTAAAAAAAAAAATGCTAAAAGTATAAAAACACTTTGACTTTGATGTCTTCCAGGGGTAAATTAAAAAAAAAAATGCTAAAAGTATAAAAACACTTTGACTCGCCGCAGACGGTAATCGAACTCGTGACAACAAATAAAACCATTTCGGGTATACTGCAGCTTAGTTAGCTACACCACAAACCAATTCGAAATGAGTAATCTTATTTTCATAATAATGTGAACATAACTAAAGTGTATAATGAACGTTTTGATTTATTTGGAGCCCTCTGCCTATGTATAAAGTAAAAAGACTATGTCTTCGCTATTTATTGCACGATCGCAATGAAATTTAGACAATTTAACATAAACCTTTTAAATATAGTTTACATAACTTTATAAATTTAAGAGATATGCTTTTTCTTAAATAGCTTCGCCAAAGAGGGGCGAAGCAAAAATAGAAAACAACTTGATCTTCGTGCATATGTAAAAAGCCTCTAGCTCTTATAGTCTCTGAGATCTAGGCATTCATACAGACAGAGAAACGGACGGACGGACGGACAGAATGGCATGGCTATATCGGCTCCTTTAGTGGTCCTGACCCATATTTAGGTAACTTTTGGCGGTGTGTCACGTCTCCTTCTGCCTGAAATTATTCGCACAAAATTATAATACCTTTGTATCTTTGGTACAGGGTATAAAAAAAGAACTTCGGGCAGATCGTGAATAAATAATTTAAACAATTACGGACCCAAGTGGATCCCTCGCGGGACACCTGAGGTGACTTGGAGAACATCATATAAATTTTTATTAAAGCGACCTTTTTGCGTC
>VNJN01007644.1:0-21820 GCA_008042485.1 Drosophila mayri
TGTCGAGTTCAAGGGCGAGGAGAAGCGCTTCGCCCCTGAGGAGATCAGCTCGATGGTGCTGATAAAAATGAAGGAGACGGCAGAGGCCTTCCTGGGCACTTCGATCCGGGACGCGGTCATCACAGTACCCGCGTACTTCAACGACTCCCAGCGCCAGGCCACCAAGGACGCCGGCCATTGCCGGCCTGAATGTGCTCCGAATCATCAACGAGCCCACAGCGGCGGCATTGGCCTACGGTCTGGACAAGAACCTCAAGGGAGAGCGCAACGTGCTCATCTTCGATTTGGGTGGTGGCACCTTTGACGTCTCCATCCTGACCATCGACGAGGGATCGCTGTTCGAGGTACGATCCACCGCCGGAGACACCCACCTGGGCGGCGAGGACTTTGACAACAGGCTGGTCAACCATTTCGCCGAGGAGTTTAAGCGAAAGTTCAAGAAAGACCTGCGAACGAACCCGCGCGCCCTGCGTCGCCTTCGCACTGCGGCTGAGCGGGCGAAGCGCACCCTTTCCTCCAGCACAGAGGCGTCCATTGAGGTGGACGCCTTGTTCGAGGGCCATGACTTCTACACCAAGATAAGCCGGGCGCGGTTCGAGGAGCTGTGCGGGGACCTCTTCCGCAACACTCTACAGCCAGTGGAGAAGGCACTGAACGACGCCAAGATGGACAAAGGGCAGATCCACGACATAGTACTGGTCGGTGGCTCGACGCGCATCCCCAAGGTTCAGAACCTGCTGCAGAGCTTCTTCAACGGCAAGAGTCTGAACCTATCCATAAACCCTGATGAGGCTGTGGCCTACGGAGCTGCCATCCAGGCGGCCATCCTCTCGGGCGACGAGAGCAGCCAGATCAAGGATGTTCTGCTGGTAGACGTGGCTCCTCTCTCGCTCGGAATCGAGACCGCTGGCGGAGTGATGACCAAGCTGATCGAGCGCAACAGCCGCATCCCCTGCAAGCAGTCCAAGACCTTCACCACCTACTCTGACAACCAGCCGGCGGTTACCATCCAGGTGTTCGAGGGCGAGCGCGCTCTTACCAAGGACAACAATGTGCTGGGCACCTTCAACCTGACTGGAATCCCTCCAGCCCCGCGAGGAGTGCCGAAAATCGACGTTACCTTCGATCTGGATGCGAACGGCATCCTGAACGTGACCGCCAAGGAGCTGGGCACGGGCAACGCCAAGAACATCACCATCAAAAACGACAAGGGCCGGCTCTCGCAGGCGGACATCGACCGCATGCTCAGTGAGGCGGAGAAGTACGCTGAGGAGGACGAGCAGCACCGCCAGCGGATCGCCGCGCGCAACCAGCTGGAGAGCTACGTGTTCGGAGTCAAGGAGGCGGCCGAGCAGGGCGGCGACCGCATCAGCGCGGCGGACAAGAGCAGTGTGCTGGAACGCTGCAACGAGGCGGTGCGCTGGCTGGACGGCAACACCACTGCCGACAAGGAGGAGTTCGAGCACAAGCTGCAGGAGCTGACCAAGTTCTGCAGCCCCATTATGACCAAGATGCACCAGCAGGGAGCTGCAGGTGGAGACGGTCAGCAAGGGGCTCCCAACTGTGGCCAGCAAGCGGGAGGATTCGGCAGCGGCGGCTACAAGGGTCCCAATGTCGAGGAGGTTGACTAAGTGCCATAGCATGGATGAATTACTCAGTATTAGTTGAATGAATCTCAGCCAAAGCAATCGTTATCTAAGTTAGAAATACTGAATTTAATTCAATAAATATTATTTATGTCTAGAAAATTCAAAAGAAATCTTTTTATTCAATGTTCGGGGAATAGTTGATACTTGGAGAATCGTTATTTGGTAAATTGCTAATTTATCAAAATTAATATTTGTTTGTAAACAAAAGTGGCCGAGTGGGAGGCTATTCTGCTTCTTCTATAATCGGCGTTCAACCTTTTTTATCGATACTACAGTACGGGCTGTTGGTGTCCATTTTGTTTATTATTAATTGTTGAGTCTCTATGGAAAAAAGTATACAAAAAGTCGAATATCGATATGCGTATGAGTTCAAATATGTAAACAAACATAATTTGCATGCATTTTTAATGCACTTAAAGTACTAGAATAACTAAACCAATTCAAATCATAAAAATAAAATTAAATGAAATAATTTATACCATTGCATTTTTTTAGTTTAGCTTAATTTGTATATTTAAAATTATCGCATGCTTTACATTTATTAAAATTATCAACTCCAAAAGTAAAGAAATTAATCCCTTTAAATCGAAAACCTCAACAGTGCACGATGTATCGATACTATCGTGAGTGGCCGAACCATCTCCAGTTGCGCGTCTTTTCTGTTTTTTGGTGAAAAAACATAATTTACCCGCTTTTATTGTTATTGGTTTTTGGTTTTTGGGCTGCCAAACGCGAGAATGGTTGACGACGACGATGAGATCGGGCTGCGGATGGCGGCTGCGCCCGTACGCAAGCCGGACGACGAGACGGCTTTCCTGCAGTACATCGAGATGGAGAATTTTAAGTCTTATCGTGGCCACATAGTCGTCGGTCCTCTGAAGCAGTTTAACGCGGTCATCGGGCCCAACGGATCCGGGAAATCCAACTTCATGGACGCCATCAGTTTCGTGATGGGCGAGAAGACCAGCAGCTTGCGTGTGAAGCGGCTGAACGACTTGATCCATGGCTCCTCCATTGGTAAGCCAGTGTCCCGCAGCTGCTATGTGACGGCCAAGTTTGTGCTCAACGGGGAAAAGCATATGGATTTCCAGCGGGCTGTCATCAGCGGCTCCTCGGAGTATCGAATTAACGGAGAGGTGGGTAAGAGAAGCCAATGAATGCCAGAAGGCTAAATACTCCCTTAATTTCAGAGTGTTTCGAGCAGTACGTACCTGAACAAGCTGGAAAAGATTGGCATCAATGTAAAGGCCAAAAATTTTCTGGTGTTCCAGGGAGCCGTGGAAAATATAGCCATGAAGACACCCAAGGAACGCACTGCGTTGTTTGAAGAAATCAGCGGGTAACTAAATCCTGGTCTGAAATCGTACATTATTAAGGCTTTATTTACTTTGTAGCTCTGGCCTGCTCAAGGACGACTACAATCGTCTCAAGCAGGATATGATTGTGGCCGAGGAGGAGACGCAGTTCACCTACCAAAAAAAGAAGGGCATTGCAGCGGAACGAAAGGAGGCCAAGCACGAGAAAATGGAAGCCGATCGCTACACTCGCCTGCAAAACGAATATGTAAGCAATCTTTTTCTTACACCTTATTATATCGAAATCACTAAAACAAAAACTTCCATAGAATGAGAAACAAGTTGAGTATCAATTGTTTCGACTCTTTCACGTGGAAAGGGACATCCAGAAGTACATCAACGACTTGGAGATCAAGCAGCAGGATGTAAAGGCAGTGGAGCAGCGCAAAGAGGCCGCCGATGAGGTGCTGCGCGAGAAGAAGAAAGACGCAGGAAAGATTACTCGGGACCTTGCCAAGATTGAGCAGGAGATACGCGAGTTTGAAACCCAAATGAACAAACGTCGGCCACTGTACATTAAGGCCAAGGAGAAGGTTACCCACTGCAAGAAGAAGTTGGCATCCCTGCAAAAGACTCTGGAGACGTCCCGTGAGGCGGACAATGCCCATCAGTCGGACATCCGGAAGCTGGAGAAGCAGTTGGCCGATGTGGAGGCATTGAAGAAGCGCTTCGAAGATGAAATCGAGAACGAATCCCAGCGCCGGGGAAAGAGTGTCAACATGGAAGAGGGTCTCGTGCAGGAGTACGACCGTCTCAAGCAGGAGGCCGAGGCCACGGCTACCCAGTACCGTTCTGAGCTGGACTCCGTGAACCGGGAGCAAAAGTCCGAGCAGGACACGCTCGATGGCGAGACCAATCGCCGTGCCTCCGTGGAGGAGTCCTTCAAGAAACTCACCCTGCAGCGCGAGGAAGCTGTTAAACGCCGTGACAAGCTGATGGATCACATCAAGTCCTCGCAGGCGGCACTTGAGGAGCAAAATCGCATCAAGGACGAGCTTCGAAGGGATGTAGGCAGTTCCAAGGAGAAGATTGCTGAGAAGCAACGTGAGTTGGAGAACGTGCGCGACCAGCTGGGCGATGCCAAGAGCGACAAGCACGAGGATGCTCGTCGCAAGAAAAAGCAGGAGGTGGTAGAGCTGTTCAAGAAACAGGTTCCCGGCGTGTACGACCGCATGATTAACATGTGCCAGCCCACGCACAAGCGCTACAACGTGGCCGTCACCAAGGTGCTAGGCAAGTTCATGGAGGCCATCATTGTGGACACTGAGAAGACAGCGCGTCACTGCATCCAGGTTGGTTTTAGAGCTCATCACAGGTTCATATTTTGCTAAACTTTAATCCTTATATCCACAATTTACTTGCAGATCTTAAAAGAGCAAATGCTGGAGGTGGAGACCTTTCTGCCCCTGGACTATCTGCAGGTGAAGCCATTGAAAGAGCGTCTTCGGAACATCAGCGATCCGCGCAATGTGCGTTTGGTTTTCGATGTGCTAAAGTTTGAGCCTCAGGAGATCGAGCGTGCTGTGCTCTTTGCTACCGGCAATGCCCTCGTTTGCGAGACACCGGAGGATGCCATGAAGGTGGCCTATGAGATTGACCGGTCTCGTTTCGATGCCTTGGCGCTGGATGGAACATTCTACCAGAAATCGGGCCTCATATCCGGCGGCAGTCACGATTTGGCACGTAAGGCAAAACGCTGGGACGAGAAGCATATGGCGCAGTTGAAAATGCAGAAAGAGCGCCTTAACGAGGAACTCAAGGAGCTGGTCAAGAAATCGCGCAAGCAAAGTGAGCTCGCCACCGTTGAGTCGCAGATTAAGGGCCTTGAGAATCGGCTTAAGTACAGCATGGTCGATTTGGAGTCGTCGAAGAAATCGATCGGACAGTATGACAGCCAGCTGAAGCAGGTTCAGACCCAACTGGACGATTTCGGGGTGAGTTTTATAACCAGGATTGCATATTCCATACTCTAAGTATATCGTACCAATAGCCCAAGATCAACGAGATCGAGCGACGTATGCAGAATCGCGAGGAGCATATCCAGGAAATCAAGGAGAACATGAACAATGTCGAGGACAAAGTGTATGCCTCCTTCTGCCGCCGCTTGGGTGTGAAGAATATCCGGCAGTATGAGGAGAGGGAGCTGGTCATGCAGCAGGAGCGAGCACGCAAGCGGGCCGAGTTCGAGCAGCAAATGGATTCCATAAACTCGCAGCTGGACTTCGAGAAGCAGAAGGATACGAGAAGTAAGTACTACGAATAACACATAGAGACAGACGATAATTGTGCCCACACAGAAAACGTTGAGCGATGGGAAAGGGCCGTGCAGGATGAAGAGGATGCTTTGGAGGGCCTCAAAACAGCCGAGGCCCGCTATCTGAAGGAAATGGATGAGGACAAGGAAAAGATGGAGAAGTTCAAGCAGGATAAGCAAGCCAAAAAGCAGGCGGTTGACGACATGGAGGAGGACATCTCTAAAGCACGCAAGGATGTGGCAAATTTGGCAAAAGAAATCCACAATGTGGGCAGCCAGATGTCGTCGGTAGAGTCTAAGATTGAGGCTAGGAAAAACGAACGCCAAAACATCCTGCTGCAAGCCAAGACCGATTGTATCGTGGTTCCTTTGTTGCGCGGATCGCTGGACGATGCAGTGCGACAGAGCGACCCCGACATGGCCGGTCCATCCACGTCAGCCATGGCCATGGAGCCCATGTAAGTTTCTTCAAGTTCTTCGCATGGACAGAGAATCATTAAACTATTATTAATTAGCATCGAGGTGGACTTCTCATCGCTGCCACGAGAGTATACGAAGCTCAAGGATGACTCTGCTTTTAAGAAGGCCCACGAACAATTGCATAAGGATCTGCAAAGTAAGCTGGACATCCTGGAGCGCATACAGACGCCAAATATGAAGGCCATGCAGAAACTGGACGCCGTTACGGAAAAGGTGCAGTCCACCAACGAGGAGTTCGAGAATGCTCGACGCAAGGCCAAGAAGGCCAAGGCGGCCTTCGAGAGGGTGAAGAACGAGCGTTCCTCACGCTTCGTTTCATGCTGTCAGCACATCTCCGATGCCATTGATGGCATCTATAAGAAATTGGCTCGCAATGAGGCCGCACAGGCCTATATTGGACCCGATAATCCCGAGGAGCCATATCTGGATGGCATTAACTATAATTGTGTGGCGCCCGGCAAACGTTTCCAGCCGATGAGCAACTTGAGTGGCGGTGAGAAAACCATTGCGGCCCTAGCTCTGCTTTTCTCCACACACAGGTGAGAACATAACCATTTAAATAACCGAATGTATTCAATGTGAAATCTCCTCCTTGCCATAGCTATCAACCAGCGCCGTTCTTTGTGCTCGACGAGATCGATGCCGCCTTGGACAACACAAACATCGGCAAGGTCGCCTCGTACATAAGGGATCACCAAACCAATCTGCAGACCATCGTCATCTCCTTGAAGGAGGAGTTCTATGGCCATGCAGATGCCCTCGTGGGCATAACGCCAGGGGTAAGTTGGCGCAGAACTGTTGCTTAACAATGAATATTTATATAAATGCAATTATTTCTCTTGACTTGCAGGAAGGCGATTGTCTTGTATCAAATGTTTATATAATCGACCTGACCATATTCGAGGACAAGTAAACAACAAAATGTAGTTTTTAGCATTAGATATTGTATAAGAAAAAGTGTATTGTCCCCGATTGCCCATTAATAAAACCAGTAAATGTGTAAAATATTCATGGTTTTCTATTATGATAAAAGCGCCTTGCCGGTTTAATTATTAATAAAAGGGGCAAGTTGAAATTTTTGAATATTTATTGTACTTCCTTTAGCTGGAATTATTATGGATCTTATGGGGATAAATACCATATTTGTCAATCTAACTCCGAATAACCATTCATGCCACAATTGTCCTGAATCCGTCTGCTATACTTACCAACAAAAAAGAAAATCATTACAATTCAGTAGTAACATGTAGGGAAAATAGTTTCTGCAACTTTCAATAGTTTCCTTTATTTGGGCTTGCGTTGGTTGTACTGTACTGGAGGAAGAGTTTTGGGGGAGAGATAACTATTTGAATGTGGTGTTCGGTTGACGGTAGTGGTGAAGTGGTACTGGCTGGTGTGCTTGGCATATGTAAAACAACTTGGTATCGCTTTTAGTTTCAGTTTTTCTCTTTTTTCACGTAAAAAACTTTTGTATTTCTTCAAGAACAAAAACAATTTGATTATTCAGTTTCAGGGTTTTATCATTAATTAAAAAAATAATCATTGCAAACAGATAAATACAGTATCGGCTAGTTTAGTTAGTTTATGTGTCAGTTTCATTGGTTCATTAACTTGTGTTTTTTTGTGTGTGTATATTGTTGTTGTTTGTTGTGTTGGCTGCCGGCCGGCTATGGCGATAATCAATAAGGCTACAATACAAGGTTTCGCCTGCGGGAGAGATGGTCCAATCTTCTTCTCGGGGAGATTAAGATATAGGATAATACAAAATAAAGTAAGAGAGAGAGATAAATACAGCCAGATTGGAGGGGCATCTGTTTCAGGCAGTGTGTAGTTAGGGGATTTAATTTTTTAATTAGGGGGGAATGCCTAATGTAAACTTTATACATACAAACTAAAATATTTATGGCGTTTCATATATACACACACTTCGTAAGCCGATTAAAATACAAAGATTTGTCTTATTGGCGCTTAAACATTAATTTGTCTCGCTGTGGATGAAGTCCTGGGTGTCGTTGTGTATGCGGCGGCTTTCGAGTTTTCGCGATTGGGGTAAAAGGTTACGGATTCCGATGCGGCTGACGATGGGGTTCCCTTCTTGTGCTTGCTGCTGTCTGTGGCTGTTGTTGTTGTGTCGATGAATTCGTGGCTGTTTCTCCTGCTTTCACTAGCGACTTATATATTATCTGTTTGTGTAATTATTGTTTTTGTTTTTCTTTTGTTTATAGTTATTCACTGAATTTCAGCTTTTCAAGGGGCCTTTATTACTGAAAAATACGAAGAAAAAAAGAAGATTATTTGTTTTTAATTAGTGATTTACTTTTTTCATAGATTGGCGATAAAATTGCCGGTGCCCCTTCTTCCCAAAAAAAAAGTGCCACAATCACCGATCCCAGGATCATCATTCATTAACCACTTTCAGGCACTATCTTGCTTTTCTTGAATTGAACGAGAATGAGTATAAAATCGGTTTCGATTACGAAAATTCCAAACCATGCGATTTCGCCGTCTACAGGCCGGTACAGGGAAGGTTTTTGATAATTAGATGAATGTTGTGTAAATTATTGTAAAATTATGATATAAATTATGATACTCTTTATCAAAAATAATCAAGATAAATATTTATTTAATTAATTTATCTTGTATTATTATCCTATTTATATATTTTTCAAACTTTTGGGTTCTTATTTGGCACAGATTATCGATTTATCATTAACTAATACTTACATTGAAACATATTTAAGGCTATCACAGTGTATCTTATATTCCATTGCCGTTGTTAGAGGTATATTTAATATCCTGCGTAACGTATCACGGATACGTGTTGTACTGGTCATATCAGTGGCAGTCCGGTTCCATACTGATAAGCTATCCTCCTGTGGACGAAATAAAATGATGAGTAAACAGTTTACAAAAAATATAATCCTTCTAAGCCTGGGAAACCGTGCAACAACGAGCCGTAACCCCGATACCTTTTGGGAATAAATAAGACCAGCTTTTTGCTTTTTTTTTGTTTAATAATTTTTATTTCTCAATCAATATGTAAGGAAATCATTTCACGTCTGACCAATTGGAAATGAAAAATAATAATAATCATGGTAATAAGAAACACACTTGATATTAACATAAAGGCAAATCTAATTTCTTAATTTACGTTTTGTTTTCTTTTTCTTTTTCATTTCGATTTGGGTTATTTTTTTGTTTTTCTTTTATATTCACTTGTTTGCTGTTACTTTGCACATTTCTTTTTCGTCTGCTGCCTCTGTTCCGTGATTTCTTTTTTGCTGCATTTATCGATTTTTGTTCTTTTTTTTTCATTTGATTTTTATTAATTGTATCTTTTCTTTATGTATAAGACTAACACTTAAGTATAATATTTGGTTTTTCATTATTTTTCATAATTAACTAAATTGTCTAAGGAGAGAAAAAATATATGTAATATGCCATTTGTTTTTGTTGCGGATTTTGTTTGCTTTAATTTTTTATGTTTTTTTTTGTTTGTTTTTTTTATTTTGTTATTATATTATTTAAACATTTTTAACAATTATGAGTATTTTCTCAAAAACTTGACTTTCTCGACTGCTTTTGATGCAGTTCTTAGTGCATGGTTTGCCCTCGTGTGTAGCTATCTTGTGTTTTGTATCTGTTGAATTTTGATTTCCCTTTAGGTAGGCTTCACTGTGTTTGCTGGTTTGGTGGTGGTGTTCAAGTGCACACAAAACTGAATTGTTTTGCCACTAAATTTTGCTGCTCGCCTTCGCTTCGTTTATAAATGGATCGTTATATGTATGTATCGACGACTTGTTTAATATATTCGCATATATAATGTATATAATCAGTTTACATATGTTTAGGCGTGTTGTATATATGTATGTATGTATGTAGCTTTAATTCTGTGTCTCAGTGTCAGTTTGTGTGTGTTTCGGTTTTGTTTTAAACGCTTGTTAAATTGCACATTGATATTTTAATATTTTGTAAATATTAAACGTTTACTTCGTTTTCTTCTGTTCGCTAAATTATTTGGACTATCTTTTCTGTATATATATTTGTATATATGTATAATTATATATATATATATATATTTATATATATGCTAATTTGTAACTATAATTAAAATATATGTATAAATATTTATTTATGTTAGTTTTTGACTTGCTTTCTCTTCATCGGATCTTTATTCTTTTATCATATCGTTTATCGTACGTGGAAATATATCGTTATTGCTTCTTGAATATACATATGTGAATCCCGTTAAGTTTTTACTTGCTCGCATTCGTCCTTATTGTGTTTGTGTGTGTGTGTGTTCGGTGTGACCGTGTTAGTGTTCCCTTTCCGCGTTTGTCCTCGCATTATTTTCCTGTCGCTTGTTATTGCCATCAGTTTTGGTTGCCGATTTCGCTGATTGCTGAGTAAAAATGCTTCGATATGCCTGGAATTATTGTTGCAATTGCTGCTCCCAATGCACGACAATACATCCAACCGTCCGCCAATACTAGTCAATATATCTCTTTCCTGCTCCTTGTGGATCGTAGCCACGACTGCAAACTCTGCTGCAAGTGTGTTTGTGTGAGAGTGAGTCTGCTTGTGTCTGTTGCTGTCCTCTTTTAAAGGCTGCTGCTTGCAAGTTGGCGGTGGCAACCCTAGGCAATTGGAGTTAATGTTCCATTCCTCTCATTCCTTCTCCAATTTTACTGTTCTGTTTTTTTTTTATTTATTTTTTTTTCGTTTGCTTATGAATTTTATTCAATTTTAAAGTACAATTGAACGAGAGTTTGTTGCTGCTCTCGTTACTATTTTAATTTAATTTTTTTATTCGGTTTTCTGTCGTTCATTATGGAAATTGATTTGATTTGTTACTAATTTGTTCATATATAGAGTTGTATATATATGCGTATGTATATAAATATTCCAAATTATGTTAATTTTAAAATTCTAAGTTTTATTAATTGAACTTTTGCGCTTAAATTTTAGCAATTCATTTTGTTTATGCATTTTGTAATCGTTTACTCTTCTTATCATTCTGGTCTGACGTATTGAAAATGATAAAATGAAACAAATTATAGAAAAAATATATATAATTGTCTGTATTTATTGCGGAGCCGAAACTTAAAAGTAATTTAGACACAAACTAAATCTAAACATATAAATAACAAGACAACTAAACATAGAATAGAACCTAGAAACTTCTTTATCATTATCATTTTGTTTATACTTTTTTTAGGGCTTCGTTTTTTGAGCTTGAGGATCGAAGAGACTCAAAATATTATATCTTCGCTATACGATTTGGTGGAAAAGTGGAAGAAATGCGATTCAAGTAGAAAAACTAAAATGTCTTCTTCCCATACTTTCAGAAATACGTATTATTTTATAAGTTAATTTCGTATCCTTCGATTCCTTTCTCTATCCTTTTCTCGGTCAATATTTTACAAACATTTCGTATCTGAGCGGAGAGGGGAGCGTGCTTTTTTACAAGTTTTGAAACGAACACATTCACTTAGATTTAGAGAATATAACCATTAGTGTGTGGATTGCTCCCCTCCCCAGGGGTACAGTACAGCATATAAAAGGGAGATATATTGGTTTGAGAAATAATGCTGGCTAATTGTTGGATTAAGGTCAAAAATGTTGTCTGTCTGCTGACGAAGCCAAGCTAGCATAGAAGAAGATAATAATATATAGCACACACATAAGTAACTGAAAGATCTCGAAATGTGGGTCGGTTTCTACGCCTTTGCTTTTATATACGCACAACATTTACATAGAATTTGTAATTTCTTTATATGTATAATTAGGTATATATATATTTAGGTATATATAGGGTAATCTAAGTTTGAAAAATCATTTTACATATTCATTTGAAGTAGAAAAACGCATTTTATCTCGTGTATACAGCAAAGTTGTTTAGTTTCTTTTGTTATATTTTTGTTTTCCTTGGTTTTTCTATACTTTAATTATTATTTAAATTTAATTCGAAAAATCTACTTAGTGAAATTTGTTACGTTGGTTAACAATTTGTCATAGTTTTTGTAGTTTCCTTTTGTTTTCTTTTTTTTCTGTTTTGCTGGTTTGCCATTATCGATTGATTTATATATATAACATCACATTATAATAATTACTAATTAATAGATTTTCCTCTGCCGCTCGGTTCGCCTCAATACATTTAATTTAATAATCGTTAATCATTGCATTTCCTTCATGCAGACAAATGTGAAATTTCGTAATAAATTTTTGGGTTTGTTTACAATTTCTTTCGTCGTTTCTTTAGGGTTCTCCAGGGCTCCCCTCGAGACTGAAATCAACGCAGACCATAATAATAATTATAATGACTATTTACATGGAAAATCTAACGAACTCGGAATTAGCTTCTATATTTCTCTTCTCTGTGTGTGTCTGAGTGTGACTGTGGCCCTCTGCCTTCGCTTCTAAGTAGCAAATGTTACATGCTAAATGGTAACGTGGCAACACGTCCTAGCCCCCGCGTCACTCCCCCGAAAGGGTTGCCTCCCATTGGGGTGGGGAAATTAAATTAGGGCCAGTCGGGAGAAGAAGTTCCTTCTGGCACTGCCTCATTTACAGCAAATAAACTTGATGGAATTTAATTTGTGTGAACGCCGAAAAAGCTCTGCCACTCGTGGGTTCCATTAATTTTCGCCAAACCAGGACCAGAAACAGTAGCAGTTGCAGTAGCAGAGCCAGGACTCTTCCAGGCCCTGTCTTCTTAATTAAAGCCACCTATTTTAGGCTGTTGAGAGGTGGTGTCCTCCTGTCCTGGCGCCGGCTACGTGACTCCTGGGCTCCTCCGCTCATTTGTATGCATTGTGCGGCTGCGTTTGGTTTTTATCTAGAGCGAGAAATGTAGAGAAAAGTGTTAAATGATTATCAAGCGGAAAAGAGGCGGTGGCAAAATGTTTATACTCTCTCTACACGTAGGGTCCTGCAGGCTTCAAATGAGAAGTGGAAACGATAGTCAAATGGGTTAATCGGAGTACAATTTGTACTCTAAATTCTTTTGGTAGATTCCCAGTTTCTATATGTTTATGGTTGCAAATTCTAAATTAATATAATTTCTTCCTTTACTCTTTTCCCCATAATCTTCGTATTCCCTCTGTATGCAGTCCTGCAACAGGAAGTTAAGCTCGTGCCACACCCGCTTTTACACAAATCCTGGCCTTGTGGGTTGCCTCTCCCAATGAACACACATACACACCTCCTCAGCCATAGGACTTGGCCACGTTTACGTCCACATCGTTCCCATTGAGCCTTGGCATTGTCTCTGGCCGAAGGTCAGATGTTGGATCTACCGAACGACCGCAGGACGAACGCCTTCGGTGGCCTCGAATGCTTTTTGCATGCGTGTGCGCCACTCAAGTGGCTCATTATGACCAGCTGCTCACACACACACACACACCGCAAACAAACACACACACAGAGACAGCATTCATCGTCTACTAGAAGAGCGGCGCGTGTTAGAATTTCATTAGGACGATGGCAAACACAACCACAAAAAGAGCGAAAAACAGAAAAAACACAAAACATTTCTATTTATTTAATTTGGCTTTAGGCAACCAAGACGAAACCATCAGAGAAACAGAAGCCACGAGTCCTTGTCGTCTGGCTGATGACATCAGCTAGAATCGCGATATCCTGCCACCCACTGGCCCCCATAATAGACCACCAGCTCCGCAAACATCCCTCTCGATTGGAAGGATGCACTGCGGCAAATAGAAAAACTTTATATTTTAATGAATTGTTATTGAATTTTTAAATAAATGAAATTTAAAAATCCACAAAGATTAGCAGCAGACTGGCAAGATCTGATATTTGGGAGGACACCTACTTTCTTAATTTGCTAAACCTTCTCAGGATAGAATAATGCTGAAAATAAGTCACTAGATTATTTTTACTGTGTCAATCAAGTAATTTACGTCACTGCATTGGCCCGCGGTTTTCTCCCTCGCTTTTTTTTTATATTTTTATGGCCTGACCCCCACGAAATGCTTAAAAATAGTTGCCACCCACCCGACCGCCTTTCACTTGATCTCTCTTCCGTCGCTAAGGGGGTCAGCCAGCAGACGGGCAATGAAAAAACCGCATTAAAGTCAATAATTTATCAATATTGCACAGCCAGAGAGACATTACACTATCGTCAGCTGCAAGCCGGTGAGTGCTCATCACTCATTATCACAGTTCAGGTGAGACTGTTGGATTGAGCTTGAGCACGACCTTGGCACGTAACTGGGTTAAGTATTCAATTATTTTATGGCTAAAGTCCTCGCTCATAACAGCAGCCAGCCTGCTCATGGATGTGGTTAGCATAACATCACATTTCCGTTTCCCTGAAACTGTGTGGTTTCCATTTTAGTTTCGTTTTAATGCTAAGGGCTCGTTGGGGAAGTTCCTGAGGGTCCTTAAGGGAGACGCTGGCATTAAAATTCAGTTAAGTTTGGGAACTAAATTCATGTCAAGTTGGACAAGAATCCCTAAGATATGGTTAGGCATTTGGAAAATTCATAATGAGCAGAGGGAGAATGAGCCTTGGCATGTTTATGGGAATTCAAAGTATTTATTCGGTTGAAATTGTTAAAAAAAAAACTATTTCTTAATTACGTCTGCTTGCCACAACTCCAAGACTGGGAAATTGCTTCCGAAAAGTTAATAAATCCCATGAAAACGGGATAATTTGCTGCTGTTTGCATTGGCCCCGATAACCGAAAACCGGAGGACACAATCACATATACAGTAAACACTCTCCGTGTGGATGTGTGGGAGGAAATGATATACATAAATCGCACAGAATCAATTTGAAATGTCAGAAGGCAACGGCTGAGCCTAGGCAGGGCCCGAAATAGCAACAGAGCAAATTGAATTGAACGAAAGCCAACGAGAGAGTGGGTGGCAGAGGGAAGCTGGGGTTTTAGCCAGCAGAAGCAGCAGCCAGAGGAGGAGGAGGGACACCACCTACGACGGCTGGCACTTAAAATCCGAGTGACGTGCCGGGCCCGAATGAGCCGTAAAAGGCAACGCAACGACAAGAGCTGAGAAATGAAGGAGACCGAACCCCGACTGAATCCCTACCCGACCGAGAGGAGTCCCTTCTCCACCACCTCCGCTGGCCATTGCCATTTTCAATGCCGCCATTGACGCGACTGACTTTGACATGACAGTTTAATTGAGGGACAGCTCTCCTAGTCAACTGGGGGCTGAGGACGACGCTCCTATCCAGATGAAACAAAAGGGAGCACTGGGCGCGCTCGAAAAATATGCAAATTAGTTCGTCTCCCAGTGAGACAACCAGCGATTGCAGATGGAAGCGGACCGGAGCGGAACTGTTTGCCTTTTTGCCCCAGCTCCAGCTCCAGCTTCAGCTCCTTGGGGAAGGCAAGGCTGGACGACGAGGAGGAGCAGGAGAAGAAGAGCCCAGCCCTTGACTACATTTAAAATTTATGATTTTTGTAGGGTAGGAACTGGGCATTAACTAAGCGGTGGAGAGTTCAAGCTGAATAATTTGGTGCCTAAAAGAATAACTATGAAGTTCCTTTATCATGAAACATTTTCGTAATAAATTATATTTTATTTATTTAAATTTTTTATTTGGTAACTATTTTTAAGCATACATATATGTATGTATGTATTATTTTTTATTATCATATAAGAAGATTTTGGTGGACTCTAGTGAACCTTTTTTTATAGTTTTTATATTTAAAATATATATTTATTTTCCCCTACATAAATCCTTTTACTGACTAGAAAGTACTATTTCCGCGGTGACACCAAAACTCAAGTGAATTGATTTTTCAAAGGGACAGCTAGATAAACGACCCTCCAAAATCCCTTGAAAATTTAAATCGTCATGGTTGTTTGGCTCCCTCTCCCCCTCTCCCTTTCCCCTAGCTAAATTTAACTTAAATTTGTTTTGTGGAATTGTAAACAAAAAGGCAGCTGGAAAAGCTGGCATTGGACTTGAGCTGGCTTTTGTGTCGCGGCGAAGGGAAGTTAATCGGTCAACTTCAGGCGGGCAATCGAGCAACAAGAACAAAGGGTAGGGTTTGGATTGGATGAGCCGAGCTGGAAGGGGGGGGCGATAATGTTGGGAATTTTGATGGTCATCCATCAGCACAACGGGATGGCAATGGGGCAAGACCGACCGCAGGAGCAAATTGCCTGGGCCGGGACGGGACACGTGCTAAAAACCGACCGTGTCCCTCTCTCTCTCTCTCGCTCACCTCCAAACTCGGCGCATGCTGGGGATTTGTGGTTCGCTACCTCGTCTCCGACCTTTCACTGGGGCGGAACTGGTAATAGGTAACTGACTGACTCACTGGTGGCAAGCTTGGATGCAGGTGGTGGTGGCTTTGGGATTCCATCACAATTTATGTGGTTCGCTTACGCAAATCCTCCGCTCAAATGGTGACCATCGCCAGCCGGTGGGCTGTACGGAGGCGGATGCAAGGGTAATGCAGCATGTAACTCAATCAGGGGCGTGGCCGACCACACCCACACTCATCCTGTGTTTGGGGATAGGTTGTGTGTGGGCTTGTGGGCGGCTGGCATTAAATTGAACCATCAAGGACTCTTCCTCTTACTCTCTGCAAATTGTACACGACAGTCAACAATGGGTTAAGGTGGTGGCAGCAGGAAGGGATAGGGCACTTCACTGCTGATGCTGATGCTGCGGCTGCTGCTGCTGCTGGCATTCTGTGTTGTTAATTCAGCTTTTATCCTTTAAAATGCGGTCAAAGTTTTGTTGAAAAATGTCGGCTAATTGCTTGGTATATAATTCAGATGGTTATAATCCCAGATAACTGGCAGAGGGAAACTCATATGAAATAACAGCCAGTTTTTTTATTAATTCTGATTCTTGGAAATGTAAAAAACATAGGTAATATCTGATTTTACCAATTCAGACTCGTATTAACTGCAATTAAATTAAGTTTTCACTTGAAAAATCCCTAAATAAAAATAGGATTACATTCCGATTACACTTTTTGGACATCCCTATTGCTGGGCTGCAAATGCTGCACGACCACAAATGCAGCGATGCACTCTATAGCTCACACATGCAAATTAGGCCAGAGGCGGCAGGTACATTGTCCCCATTGCCATCGGCAGCAGCAGCATCATCATCATCATTCAGATTACCATCATCATTACACATTCGGAATAGCGAGGAGAATGTGGAGATGGATTTACATACATTTCTGCATGCGCCATGCGCCTGCCATGGAGGGACAATCACATAATGGCCATAAGTGATGAGTTACCCAGCCCAGCCCCATGCTACGCTCTTCCCTTCTCCTCTTCCTCCCGCACCTGCTTTATCCTCCTCTCTCCATTACCGTTAAAATGTATTGCCTGCTTATAGGCGCGTGCGGTTAAGTGACAGCCAAAGCGGTTCGGCAGGGGATCGGAGGGGATGGGGGGATGTTGGCTGGGCCAGGGCAGGACAAACAACTGGCCCAGAGTACAGCATTGCCATAGGAAGTAAGTATTGCCTAACAAATCCATAAATTATTTGCATTAAATGTGTTGATTTGAAATCAATCAGAAATGCATTAAAAAATGCAAATAAATTTTAAATTCGAAATTAGGAAAAATGTATATCTTTTTTTATACAGATTTCTTGTTGTAAAAACCTTTAAAAGTTAATTTTTTGGTATTTTCTTTCATTTTATTAGCAAACTTCTTTTAGCTTATGTTATACACTGCGTATGCTTAATATTTCTGATATGTTATTGAACTTATTATTGTTTCCTGTTATATTACTACAATTTCTAGACCTTTACCATGAATATATCATATTCATATCAATATCACTTTGGTAATGGTTTTGTTAGTATCTGCCTCTCGGATTACCACTGTACTCGAGTACTTGGCCAACTTCTTGTTTGCTGGCAAAGTGGCAGAGGAACCAAGCAGCAGATAAGATAGCGGCGGGCATAAAAACTATCTGACAACAATGGTTCCTGTCAGTGGCACACTCCACACTCCCTTTAGTGTAGTGAAGTATCCCGCCCACCTTTCTGCCCCTCCCCTCCTGCTGTGTAAACCAATTTTAACGGTTTAACTTACAGCTTATGCAGGGTCCTTCGTGTATTATCCGCGTGTGTGGGTGTGTGTGTCGGTATTAAGCGTTCGGCCATGTTTGTTTACAATGCTTTTATGTTTGCACAAATGACGTCGTCCTGCTGAAGCTTGGACACAAAGTCTGGTTGGAGCTAGGACGCCCAGGAACTGTTGCCAAGTCAAGCGTTTCCTTTGGCTCTGCTCAAATTTATGCATGAAATCGAGCCAGGAAGAAAAACGAAAAGGAAGCGGCTGAGAAGACAGTGGAGCAGAAGCAGTGTGTGTGTTTCTGACTTATTGTTATGCTGCCACTGTGCTCAATTTATGACTCGAGGTCGGTCGGACGACAAGCGACATTCTCAGAGCCATCCCCACCCGCCACCCAACCTAGGACCCCAAGTTGCTCCTTAAAAAAATAAAGGAAAAAGAATAGAATAGAGCAAGGCTGGAATTTTCTCCTGGATAGAACAAATTCTATGCTAAATGGAATTCAAACAGTAAAAGAGACAAGCCTAAAGTCGCTACTTAAATTCTTGGCGAATGCTTAAGGGGAATAAACGAGAGAACTTTTAAATAGTTTTAAATACGAAACTAAGAATTGGATATTTGTTTGTAAAAAATACAAAAAATTATATATTAAAATATACTTAAGCCAGCATGAGAATTTAAAGCAATTTCTGCAAGACCTGGAACAGTTTCGTGGCTCCCAAAAACCTACGGCACACATAAATACATGGTCTTAGGGCCTGGGACCCGACCCGACCCGACCCGCTTGCTCGTTTCATCAACTCGAGCATAACGACAAACGCACAAGGAGTCTGGAAGGAGTGGAGATCGGGGAGAAGCTGCGGTGCCAAGGGGTAGATGGGGATGAGGACGAGGGCACTTGGGATTAAACTGGCAGCGACTTAACTCGGCTGCTAAAGTTGAGGATTTTGAATGGCTGATGAAGTGGCGGTGGACGCGACGTCGGAGCCTTAGTCGGCTCATCCCATTACCCATTTCCCCTAAACCCGCCGCGTCTTTGGCCTTCATTAAAAGCTGCCAACTTATGCGATTTGATTTAAGCTCCTACGCTGTACTTCTCCTATAGATGTGTATATATAGAAATATATATATATTTATAGATATAAGCCAAGGATTTTGGGGTGGGCGGTGTATGTTGTGGCTCGTTGAGTCTGGTCCAAGTGCGTGGCTCTTCTAAATTTAACCGAGTTAAATTTAATTGGAAATTAGAGCCAACTTTTAGCCAGAATCTTTGTTTTATTCGTTGCGGAAAATTACACTTAATTAGGAATTTATCAGGAATTCTGTTTAGTTGAGTATCTTAACCCCCGCAAAGTTGGAAATTCTCGCTTCTGAGCTTGTAAAATTCAAAAGAAAAGGTAACATGAGTGTATTTATTTTATAATTAAAACAAAGAAACTGGAAACAATGTAGTTCCCAAGGAGAAATAAAGTGCAAGCTCTCTTTTCAATACCTGAATATATATATATTTTTTTTGCCCAGAATATTGATTGAATAATTTAATTTACTGGCAATGAATGCAAATGACATAAATCGATTGCAGAGATTTTGCAGTTTTTATTAAGGAAAAGCAATGGCAACGACAACGAGGGCCCAAGGAGCTCCTAAAATATGCAGCACTAAATGTAAATTTGCTTTTTGTGAGCATTAGCACAACTGCCAAAAAAAAAAAAAAGGTAATAGCAGGTTGTGCGTGTGTGTGTGTACGTGCGTGTAGTCAAGTGTTTGTTTGTTTAGCCTGCGACAATAAACAACAACAATAAGGAAAGCCAGGAGCAGGCCAAATGAGCAAGCACAGCAAGAACCGCAAAGGAGGGAATGGGGCACAGGATCCGCAGGAGCAACAGCAGCGAGGCTCCTTGTTGTCAAGTGGAGTTTAATTTATGTTCAGCCCTGAACGAACACCACCACCACCACCACCCACTGTGTACACAGAAACACACCCTGCTAGCAGCCCTTCTTCTACTCCCTCTCCTGGCCGGCCGGCCACCACCTGACGCCATATTGGAGGCGCCTGCCTCTGCTCCAAGTTTGGCCTCTGTGTGTGCGTCCTGGGTCTGCCTCGCTTTCGGCGCTAACTTAATTTCCATTTCCAAATTTAGCACGTCTCGCTCCCCAGCTTGTTGCCACTTTTTTCTCCACCAAGGAAACTTGGTCCCAAATACAGAGAACACTCAGTTAAAGGACAGAAATGAATCTATATTACAGAAGATCTCACAGAGAACTTCTCAAGTGTTGTATAAATCCAAAAACGAAATCATTATCTAAGCCCAAAAATTGGTTTGATTTCTTAAAGATTCGAAAGATAAGTTTCCAGCTTTTCAGCTAGTTTTTTTCACCATTTTTCCGCATGTAAACTTTGTCAAGTTGCGTGTTTAATGCAAGTTTCCCCATAAACACAAAGGCCTACAAAAAAAAAAAGAAGAAAAAATTGAAATTGAGTAACTAAAATCCATCTCAGTGAAAACAAAACAAAGAAAGAAAAAATAACAAAAAGAGAGCGAAACATGGAGAATGTTAATCGGAAAAAGTTTCTGGCGAAAACTGGAGAAACTTTCATTAGACCCTGGGATAAGACGCCGAATTTCTTAAGTTGTTTGGCGGCACAAACACACTGAGAGCAGCCATAAAAAGGCAAAGGAAATACATAAAGACCGCATTGACGTAATCAATGGCAAGAGGATATCGTAAACAGGGAGAGACCAGGTTAATATGGCCAATATAGTAGACAGCCTTTTCACGTTGAGTCACACCTAGAAACCATTTTGCAGGGAATCTCTTAATGGTAATCTTTCACCGGCACACACACTCTGCATAATTGCATCAATGCCAAAACGCAGATTTTTGTCGCTTTGTCTTTCTGTGTGTGTGGAAACGATGATCAAGTGACTGATTAGTCCATGGAATTCATGTCACAAAACTCCTCTCTTGGTCGTCCTCGTTGGCTATTGACGTGGTTCATTGTCCTTTTGTTGGGGCATCAAGCCCACACACTGGGATCCTTGACAATAGCTTAGGGGCATGGGCCTGGTGGCCTGGAGCTCCTGTTTTAAGGACAAAGACCAATTATTTTGGCTTGCACAGAGCCTGCTGGAAGGTGGAAATGCAGTGGGAAATTCAGCAGCAGGTATGCCTCAATTACCCGAGGACAATGTGCTCAACTGCATAGCACTAAGACCTGGGAAAGTGGTATAAGCTACATATAGGGACAGGAAGTGTTAAAAAAAAGGGTTATTTTTGGTTTGAGGAACTGTAAATCAGAATCTAATGAGGTTTTGGAAGGTTCTTAAGTAGTTAAAATAAGTGCCAGCCAGAAGGAAATATAAATCCCTATTAAATCAAGTCAAAAGCTGATTTCTTCAAGAAAATGTAATCAAAATAATATACAACTTCCCTCTCAAAATCTTGGACTTTTTAATATATATTTTATTTTTTAGCTTTTCTAAACTGCTCCTCTTCCTTCAACAAGTTCAAATCTCTCGAAATATATACGATATTACATACCATTCCGTTTGCCCCCTCTTTTTGATGGTTTGACAAGCAATTTTTCAGTTTGAGTTTGGTTTTACGATGTGTACACAACGTACAATCGCAATCTGTGCCCCGAATTGGGGTCTGCACCTATTAGGGCTCCCTGGGCGGAGGGGGAAGAGGAGCCCGCTTGCCCGCCTGCCTGACTGCCGCCTTATATGTCCGACTAGAGTAGTCATCGGGTCGTGTACACATGTTAGCCGCACGTATTTACAACATTTTTTTGTTCCAGCTTCTGCGACGCCTTCTTTTTATTTGAGGCCAAGCTGTTGCTATTTGCCCCGCTGCGACTGTGCCGCTTGCCATGCAAACAGCGTCACGTATTATATAAGCACAGAACTATACACACACCATATACACATGTAGGAGCATGTACTGGCGAAGAACAAAAGAGGGAATCTTTACAACGACGTTGCGAAATAAATTCTGCCCAACTAAAATCCAAAGGGAGTTGGCCGCCTCCG
>VNJN01007644.1:21866-138388 GCA_008042485.1 Drosophila mayri
CCCCCCCCCCCCCCCCCCCCCAGAAGTCGCAGTCTCTCTGGAAAACCCCAACAACCCCCATTTTGCATGCAATCCGCCGATCGGGGTTAATGCAATCAAGTGGGCGTGGTCAGCAAACAGCAAAGGCGAAAAAAATCGATGCCTCGTCACGCAGGAAGACTCATTTTTTTTCGCTGTTTGCTGGCCAATCACCGCAAACAAATTGAAATGCAAACTATAAAAAATTGTCGCTGAAATGGCGGATGCCTGAGGGAAAATAAACAGAATTAAACAATTTCCAAGGGAATCCTTTATCAAAAAATATATATTTGAGATGGTTTGCCATTAGAAGAAAATCTGAAATTAATTTATATTGATAGATAGGTTCTAAAAGGTGTTAAATGGGGAAGTTAGGGTATCTATTTAGTGAATTAAATAGTATTTATAGCTCTTGAGTAACTCTGCTTATATAATAAAGTCAATTAAATCCCTGGCATAACTTTTACCAACCGAAAAAGTATCTTAAATAAAACTCTATCCATAGATACAACCAATTTAAAGCCGACAGATAAACAGAAAACGTGCAAACAAGCCAGGTTTCATCTGCACGTGATGGTTGCAATGTTTACTCTGCACTTTGATTGAGTCGCTCGGCAGTCAGTTGCACCAGAAAAAACTCACAAAGCTAAAAGCAAAAAGAAACCTTTTACCTTTTTTAGAAAAAAAATCGTATTTCAAAAGCCAAACATTTGCACTAAAACCTCAAAAAATGAAGAGCTTCAGTCAGTTCTCTAGAATGTAATTCCATCATCGCTTCTTCTTTGGAAATATAAATTACAATATAATGGCAAATACTTGTCATGATGTCTGTTTACTTTTGTTGAGACAAGGTGTCGACCAATTTAAAAGTCACATCTCTGGCTGTGTGAATAATTCATAGCGAAAATGTGTCACTCAGTCAACTTTCTGTTCATCAACGCGTAAAAATAGTAATAGAAGTGAAAACAAAAAGGCAGCAGACCAGCAACAGAGATAAGGGAAAACAGAAGAAATTTTATGTTTTTTTTTTTTGAAGATGAACTAAACTAATATTTACTTTTAATGGGAAAATATAGGGAATTTTAAGTTGAGATTATTTATTAAATTATAGAATATTATACATGAAAATATGATATATTTTTTATAGGAAACATTAAGGATGATGTGTAGAATATTCTCTTATTAAAATTAGTGCTGCTGATGATGTAAAGTAGGAAATATACTCTTCAACAATGACAAGGTCGACTGGTTGTCATCATTCATGAATACATCACCATCACGCGCGCCCTCATTTATGCAGCGTTTATTTACTCGCACAAATGGGCGGCGGGAGGGGGGGCGGTAAATATTTCATGGCAACAGCACTGCGCCTGCTTTCGCTCATTTTTCGCATTGTTTGCAGATGACAAGGCGAAGGGTGCGAAGGGATTATTAAAATGAGACTGCAAATATGCCCCTGCGTTGGCGTTAAATTGCACGAAACAAAAACAAAGGCCCTGACCATTGAAAACAGTAAAAAACTACCACAAATTGCAATCAACGAAGGCGCCTCACAAAGGAATTCGAGTGAGTCAGACAAATGCCCAAGGGATTACGCATAAAATTTCGGAGACAATTGTGGTGGCAAAAAATAAAAAAAAAAGAATGTAAAATACCATTTCAAAGTGAGTTTCCATAGCCAGCTTAAAATAGCCTCGGATTAAATGTGAAAATTACAATTTTATGGAAAAAAAAAACTCAGTTCGTTTGGTGTCAAGAGGGCAATGGGAAAAGCTGTGCTGCATTGTACCCACACATTTGCTGTATCATTTTCAGCCACTGCAATTATTTGCATATTTCAATCGATTCGTGCAACCACAAGCCACACTGAAAATAATTCTTTTTGTAGTTAGTAATAAGCCAAGATAAAACTTTAAAGAGGTAAACAATAATTATTTTCAGAGATTTTAGCTTTAGGTTATTATTATTTTATAATATTTAATATTTATTTGATATTTAATAAATATTTATTTATATTTTGGTCTAGGATTTTAGCCTGTTCTTTCAGGATTTTAATTATAATTTTTAAAACATTTTATTAAGAGTTATTTATTGCATTAAATAAATTATTAATTTATACAATCTATTATAAATTCTTCTTCAAATTTCTTACAGTGTATCTACATAGCGTGACTTGCAACTCGTTGTAGATACAACAAATATATATCGCATCCAGTTAAATGTAATTACACTGACTAGAGTCAATTGGCGGCGGTCACCAAAAACGAGCTTTTGGGAATGAGTGAAAATGATTCACCGGAAAACGACCATAAACACAGTAATAGGTGTGAATATTTAAAGGCAGCCAATAAAATAAAACTGGCAGAATTACAAAACAATATTTATTTACCCACACACACGCTTGACGTCATAGAAGGTTATTTGGCTTAATAAAAGCCATTCCATAAATTATTATCGCTGCAAGAACAGATGCACAAGCAATCAATAAATTGCAAATAAAAACACCCACCAACAAAAGCAAAGCATTTTTTTTTGAATAAATAATTGTGGTATCAAATATTCATGGGCAGAGAGAACAAATTGAAATTTAGTATTAATCTCTTATTTTAAGCTCAACGTGTTTCCGGTCTCTATTTGAAATGCATTTGGAATGCATTATTTATGAATAAGCTTGAAAAGAGCGAAGAGGCAATTAAAAGTTTTAAATGATTTAAACAAAGCTAGATATGTCATTGTAAATACACGATGAGTTCTGGCACTAAAAATGTCAGTAAAAGTTGTAATTTGTTTTTTTCAAACGATAAAATGTAAAAAAAGAAGGCATAGCTAAAGTTATGCCATAAGCAATATTTTGTGTAATTTATAGGGTTTGAAATATATATTTTAAATACTGAGTAGGGGTTATAAAATTGAACTCATTTTTAAGAGAAAGGCTTCTAAAAGGTTGTTCTTTAACCTAATTATTTTATATATTTTATAAAACCCAATCTCTAACCTTTTTATCATCTATTAGTTTCTGGAATATATCGCCAATTGTTTATATGCTGTTCCAGGTGTTCCAAATGTTTAGCAACTGTTAAACAAGCGCAAGCATTTCACGGCATTTTTGCCACATGCCCCATCAATAGATGGCCTAGGGTCGTTGGGTGCTCTGTGAGAGCAAAGGTGGAGGGGTGTTGGGTGTTGGGTGGTGCTTGGACTGTGGATGAGGTCACGTCTGGTTGCGTTGCCATCACGCACATTTGACATGCACACACAACATTCTGCGATATACTCGCATATACGCGTGCTGTGTGCATTTATGTATAGATATTTGTACATATATCTACATATATACATGTTTTTTGCGCTATATCTCCGCCTGACTTACATAACGAGTGCAATTTCAATTCCAATTGGTAGCTTAATTCGCATTTCACGTTCGTTAATATTTTTAATGAATTGCTATTGATTTTTTGTAGCAATTTTATTTATCATCTCCCATTCGATATGCAAATTCTTGTTGTTCATTTCAATTATGGGAAATTACTATGAATTTAAGCTGCATGACTATGGGCATTGCCGTTTTGGTGTCCTTGACACGCAGATGTATGTAAATGTTGCAGTTACAGTTGCTGCTGCTGCTGCTGCTGCTGCATGTAACTTTCGGTGGCTGTTGCAAACTCTTGTGGCCAACATGGCTTAAATGCGGCTGACATGTAAGTGTCAACAGTTTGCGGGTTAGAAAGATACTCGTAGTTTTCATTGCTCACACAGCACGAACACGCATACGCAGTGTGGTCCCAGGCAAAACTTGACACATAACCAGTTGATGTTCTATGCCCACATTGGATTTTAGTTTGTTGCAGCACTGATTGCAGTTGAATAAATAAAGTAAATAGAATTTTACAGATATAACGTATACGCAGTGTGGCATAAGGCAAATAAAACTATATAAATCATTGTTTTATTGAACAATTCGATGCTAAGCAAGGCTTTGTTTATATAAAATCAAAGCATTTTATTGATGAATATATGAAAATAAATCATAATGGCAGGAAAGACAAAATTTGATTACGCAAAAATCATGTATACGCAGTGTAGTCTCAGTTTTTGAAAGCTGTAAATGGCATTTCAATTAAAATGGAATAATAGCTTCCAGACACATGTTCAGCTTATTGTTATGTCGGAAATAGTTCAAAAATGTTTTTATTCCATTAACTAAAAACTTTCTTTGACTGATATTTTGACAAATAGTTGGGGTATATTCCTATATTATATAACTTTTAGCTATCAAATGGTAAATTAGGAATTTTCCTAGGCTAGGACATCATCAAAGGCTGCTCACAGACAAACCCACCACCACACAGGCGTAGAAAAGTCAGTAAAATAAATGACATAAAAATCGCATTAACCCATATTTGCACTAAAAAAAAAAAAACGAAAAACGATGGCAAAAAACGAATCAAATTACATAAGCGGCGCAAAAAGGGGGACGCATAGGCAAAGGCAGACAAAGGCAGTCGGTGGTCCGTTGCCCGCTCGGCAACCCCGATATCCGTGATATCTTATCAACGCCAGTCGTGCACAGAATGTAACGGAAACGGAAAGTAAATGGCAGCCCATTTAAAAGGACTGGCGGCGACGGGAGGAGAGGGAATTGAAAACGGTTAGTATGTGTGTGTGTGTGAGAGAGGGTGCTGAGTGTGTGCGTGAGGGCCCCGAAAAATCATTGAAAATATATGAAATCTGTTGCCTACTTATGGGCGCTCATTTAATTTGCAACCTCTCGCAGGATGTGTGTGCGCATGCATACGTTTTCGTGTCTGTGTGTGTGTGTGCGCCAGGAGCAACAGACAGGATGAACGTGAAACGTGCGGAAATTTGCAGCTGTCCCATAAATATAAATAATTACACAAATTAGCGAAAGTTGTTTATTTAATGAATTTTACATTGCTTGCAGGAAAATTGCGTGTCAGTGTCGTTTCCCGACGAATTTCCCACCTGAAGCGAGGGCGATAAAAACCTGGTTTAGATTATGACAACATATTTGCATTGTTTTTGACTTTTGCCAGCAGATTTTAAATTATTTCAATTCACTAAGCGCATTTTAGCAATTATTTTAAATGGTTTTTGCGACAGCAACAAGGTTATTTATTGTGTTTTGTGGAATATTTTTGTGGACACTGCGACAACGCTCCACAACTGCATCCAATTTTCAGCTTCAAACTGCGTGTAAATGAAACGAAAACTATGCAAATTTGGCCGCATACACAACCAATTTCCCAGCAGGATGAGGAGAGGGGAAGGGAGAGAGAGAGTTCAACCTGTTCAAGGTCCAAGTCACAAGGACAACACAGCCGGAAAAGGGGGGCAATATTTCCAGATTTTTTTCTTCTTTTGGCCATCTGCTTTATGTCAAGGATGCAGAAATGCAGAAAAAGGCAAGCAATTCAGCCAAGCGATCAAACATTGTTCGGCGATATAAAAGGAACATCGAAAATTACAAGCAGACAAGCAGAAAATCCATCGATTGATTCACCCGCGTGGGTGGTAGCCATCTCACCCACCGCAAATGTTTGTCACCCGCCGAAGTTCCTTATTTGCTCTAAAATTTATTAAGGTTGTCGTACACTGTGTCTCCCTGGGCGGCTGGCTAGGGGATCTGCAGGGGATTTTATGGACCCTTCCGAGTGATTTTTAACGCAGTTGCAACAGCAAGGACATGGCAGGGATGGCATCTGCTGTGGCAGCGTGTGACAGGATGCTGCGACAGTGCTAGCAGCAGTTGCTATCGGATAACGGATACCCAAACACACCCATATGCACACACCACACCCATGGCCAAAGCTGACAAAGTAGCTCGCATAAGGGAAACTTTCAATGGGGGTTTCCCTTGAATTTTTTACCAGCAAGTAAATTTTACTGATTTAATTGTTTGTGGCAAGAAGTGGAGATAAAGTTTCAGGAATTTAAAGGGAAATTATTGAAGAATTTCTACAATCTACACATTTCTTTTGATTAAATCATTCCTTAAATTCTAAAATACTCATAAAATTAGTTGATTTTATCATTTATAATTGAGAAACAAATACCGGATTATATGCCTTAAATTAATTAATAAATTCCAATGGAAAGCCTCACCATCTGTCTCCTCATTTAAGCCTTGGAAAACTGCACAATTCCGTCATCTTGGTAACATGTTGCACGCTGCTTCAGTTTGAAAGCAGAACGGAAATTAATTGATTTTCAAGCTCATCGCCAGCACGACAACGACGACGACGACGATGATCTAAAATCCTCTGGAATTAATGGAAAACCACTCACAAAATTAATTACCGACAAATGGCCAAAGTGGATAGAGGAGAGACACAAGAGAGTGAGGGGGGGGGATAAACTGACTGGCTTTTCGCATTGAAATTCAAAATTGTTTCACATGGGGAGGGGTGGAGGGAGGCAAGACCCTCACCACCCAGACCACAATGGCAAACTTTTTGCGGCCAAAATGAGAGATGTTTATCCCGTCTGCTACTGCCACCCCCTTTTGCATCGATCCTATTTTGTTGCAAAATGGTTTTTGCTTCTCATCGCAATCTCCTTTGGCTTTTGGCTGCTTTTCGGAGCTTTTCTCCTACTTTTTATTAGAAAAATGCAATGCAACAGCAAACTTTTCCGTTTTTTTTTCCTCCGCAGCGCCTTTCTGTTCATTTTTGGGAGAAAATAACTTTTTTTTTGGACCAGCAACGTGGCTGCCACATGAATTTATAGTAATCTCCTCGGGTTGTTTTTCCCTTGGCTAACTGGCTTGCTTTGGGGGGTTTCATGCGGCACGTGTTGTGTCAAAAAGTGTTTTTTTCCATGCACTCTCACACACCCAACGTGAAATATGAGCATTAATATAATGCAAATCGATGCAGACACGCCCGAAAATACACAAACCCGATGGCCGTAGGCGAGAAAAATTGCCAGTACACGCAGCATAAAAAAGGAGACGGAAGGACATGATGATAAATGTGTGAAATCGAAATAAATTAATGGGAAAATGTTGTAAAAATAATGAAAAAATAGTGAGAGAGTTGGAATGCATTTATAATTACCAGTTTTTTTTTAAAGTTTTTTCTTTCTTTGTTCAACAAACTCATTCACTTTTATCAGCTTTAGAATGACTTTGAACTCTTTTTGGGTGCGCTGCCACTTGAAATTCTTATCGGCCTCAACTCTATTTTCAGATAAGACGACTAAACAAATATTTACTACCAATATTGTTGGCTTATGCCAAAGCTAATGCTTGTTTTTGGCCACCTTTTTGACCTTCATCTACTACTGCCTCTCCCCAAATCTACTTTCATTCACAACCCTTAAGTCTAGACAAAAATTACTCATCAACCAAAAATATTTTTCACTTGGATTTCCATTTCAATTTCATTAAGCTGAAAATCTTATCGGTGAGGGCAGCCATTATCATTATAGCTGAATGCCTTGTATTCCGGATCCAAATTGGCAGATAACTCACACGACGACTGATTGGAGGGAGCATGCGTTTGTACTTGATAAAAATAAGAAAAAACAAAACAACAAAAATCGCAGAAAAATAAACCCGAGTAACGAATATAAATCAAAGTTAGAGGGGCTGCCAAAAGGAAGTGGTCGATGCTGATATGAGAAATGTCAAATTCGGGGCAGGAAGGAGATTTGAGTGGAGTGGCTCTGCCCGAGAGACAATTTATTCCAGGGCGTGGCTTCGGCATCAGGTGATGGCAAAGAAATTGCCAATAAATTGGCCAGACATTGGGCCAAACACCTAGCTTCTCCATTCGTTCGTTCGTTTGGGGGGAAAAGTGCTAAAAGTGATGGTGAAAAAGTTTAACAAATTTATGACTATTCATTAGGCTGCCTTTTGAGAGAAAATGGGATAGGGGAAAAGGACTAGCATTTTTCATAGCCTTCATTATGCGATCTTCCCCCTCTCTCTCTCTCTCACTTTGCTGTGTGTGAGACGTAAATTGTGGCTAATTAGGAAAACAACTTGAAACACACACATAGGGATTTATCAAGGCAAGACCGACCACGCCCACAACTAATTGTATAGTCAAAAGCGATTGCATAGGGCGAGGTCAACGTCATGGAATTTCTTGGCCACATAAACCCCAAGAAAGCTGGCTACCTCAGGGGGAATGTGCATATAGAGTTGTATATATATATGAAGGTATATATTTTCTACACTGAAAAAACAATTTTAAAGGCAGTTATTAACTTAAGCAGGGACTCTACTAAGTATGCGATGTATAAGTATGAAATGTATCAAGTCAAGAATTTTTCCCATTTTTTGTCTCTGCATAAACCGAGGATAAGCAAACACACACACACACACCCACATGTGGTGTGTTGCCTTGGCTGAACTCCTAAATAAATCAAAATGTTTTATCGAAGCAAAAACAACGCCAAGAAGACGTCGAGAGACAAAGGAAAGCTGGCAAGGAAAAACTGCGAGCTGCTACGACTATCTTTACACTCGCATTAGGAAGAAAAAAGCAAACCCGGCCAAAACTTGACAAATTTCCCATTCGACTTGACTAATTTGAAGATTTATTTATGCATCAGCAAACAGAAGGAAAACAGAAAATCCACAGAAACGCAAATAGAATTGGCCTTGTGTCTCTCAGTCGAAATGGGGCTTAAATTGTTACTGGGAGAGGACGAACAGGTATCCTTGGAACACATATCCTCGGCGCATATATTATGCGCATATATATGTATGTATAATTTACGACAAGCCACGGGAATATCATTATTATTATTATTGTTATAAAGCCCGTTTATTGGCTGTATATGTAAGTGAGTTTATCATAGCAATTTTTTCATGAAATTTATTCAATGCATTTGTAATTGCCAGACATTATTTGGATTGATTTAAATTAAATATTGATTGCATTTTATATTGTTCGTAAGTAGATGTAACTTTCATAAATAACGTATTACTGCTTAAAGATTTATGCAATTAATTCACAAAGACATTCTGCCGGGTCACACATGTCGTATGCGTAATTTGCAATTTGAAGTTATTTCAATGCCAAAGGGCTTTTATCTAAAAAGGAAGTTGTTATTACTTGAATTTGCATTGCAAACACTTAACAACCAATAAATTCTTGATAAATAATCGCATTAACTGCCAAACGATTGGTGGCATTTGTCAACGTCTCGTATGCGTAATATTTCTGCTGGAATTTTCAACATAATTAAACTTAAGCCAAATGCCAAAAGTGAAATGAAATACTTTGTATTTGCCTTTCAAGTTCTTTTTTTGATTAATTATGATTGTTATTAGAGAGTGAAAAACAGCAACTGGCAAATGTAATTACAAGACAAATTTACAAGGAAATTCCTGGGCGGCAGGATATGCCACTCCCCTTCCACTCCTACGCTTCCCCTCTCTCGCTCGGAGGCTGCCCTTTTTGACAGTTAATTTATGTGGAAAGTTACAAGTGCGCCTCGAGCGGCAAACTTTGAGTTTTCCTTTCTTTTTTTTTTTTTTGTTTTTGCTTCTCCTCCGCCTGGCCTGGGTCACCTTAAACACGAACTCAAGCAGCCAAGTGAGAGCACGGCTAAAACAACAACAACAGCAACTGACGAGTCAAAGGTCAGGCTTCTGTTTTCCGAAAAGGAAGCAGAGTAGCAGTAGTCCTCGCCGAAATGTAGGCAACACTTTTTCCGGTGGCTCCCTTTATCCGCCGAAGCGAGTCGAAAAAGTCGAGACATAATCAGGGCAAAGGGATAAAGGGTTATTCTCTCTCTAAAATTATACGCATCTCCTGGTTTTAGTCCCGCTGCGAGATTTACGATGGGTCAGTTGTAGGGAAGTTTTATTGTTTTTTCTCTCCTAACCCCAATCAAAGCGGCTCGTGGCAGGCGAACGAGCGAATTGATTGCTTCATTAAACTGGCGCCAAGTGTGTATCGACAATGGCAGCAGCTAATCAAATTTTATATATGACCCGATAAAGCATGTCAGACATCAGGCATCCGCGAAGGAACCAAAATATTTTTAGGACGATTGTGACGGGGTTTTGCCAAAAACCAAACAAAACAATCCAAAAATAACAAATAAAATATGATAACTTTGATAAACAGAATCGTTTTTAATACTCTAACTCGGTGGGAGTGTTGGAACCTATAATTCACTTGGGTTTATAATGTGTTTTTAAATTTATTACATTTTAATAAGTATTTTTTCGGACTCTGTCAGTGTTTAAATTGTTATATTTTATTATCAGCTGAAAAATAAATTCAATAATTAAAAGATTCATTTATAAAGGCCATCATCATAGTTTTTAATAAAGTTTAAATTAATTTAACATATTTTTGAAGATTTAATATTTTGATCTTGCTTTAGAGACCTTTTAACGAAAGGCTCTTTTAAAATGAAATATTCTCTTTTTTGACCCCCAAAGGATGCCATTGAATTCTCAGCTCCATTTTCTTAGAAACCCTCCCAAAAGTCACACAACTCTTTTAGCTATAAAAGCCTCAATTTATATATACACATCTGGTTATATATATACATACGTTTAGACGTATCTATACATCTATAAAATATTATGCGAACAAAGTAAATGTAATGCAAATTGAGTTCCCTTTGGCGGATACTCGCTAGTCAAAATATCTGCCCAAGAAACGCTTTGTGCTCCACACCCACAAGGGGAGAAAGGTCGCCTGCTCCCTGCTCCTACCTCCTTCACTCCAACCTTTGAAGCTCCATTGGAATTTTGTTGGTTTTCTGTTGCCAGGGCAAGGTCGTCCCACTTTGCTGGATTTTTATGGCATGCACACGTCAGCAGTGAACAATAACAACAACAAGTCTTAAGAAAATGTTCCCTCAAAAAAAAAAAAAAAATAAAAAGGAAAATGTATATATGTATTTATTATTAGCTATGACTTTTGTGCGTGTGTTTGCTGTCCGTTGTGAGTCACAGCGGGGGGAGGGAGGCGGCGGCGGCGCAGTTATAAAAACCCAATGCGATAATTGTTAAGGAAAAATGCTTTCCCTCTTCTCCTCGTCCTGGATCCCTTTGGCCTGTTGTTTTTGTGGTCGGTGCGTGTGGCAGACCTAGGCTAGCATAAAATGGCCAAAAGCGGAAAGTCAGGGGAGAAACACGGGTGGGGTAAACCGTTTTTATTGCCCTTGCTGAGGAGCAACGAGAAAGTGGCGTTGTCAGCAGCACCAGCAGCAAAGATTTTCCTCGTCCAGGACCCAAAATCCAAATTAAAGACTCGGGCGGCCTCTCGAAATGAAAGAATCAGAATGGGAAAATATAGCCAGGAGTAAAGAAGAGCTGAGGAAACAAACAGGACGTGAGCCAGATAAGAAAACAGTAGATGAAGCTACAGGGTCAAAATCAAGCTGCAAATGTTTGCTTAAAAGAAAGCCCCCAAAACTAAGCCGTCCCTTGGGGGAAAAGGTTAAAATTTATTAGGGGAATTTATCAAAAATTAAATGTTGGCCTAAAAAAATTAATTAGTATACTTAAAGTTAGACTTGAACAGGTTTTATAATTCTTAAAGTAAGTATAAAAATTTTCTCCATATCAATCATTCTCCGAAATAGTTAAAGCTACGACGAAATCCAACAAATACATGTTCAAGATTTATTGTTCGCTCTTTAAATTAAAACAAATTGGCAAAGTCAAAGTCAAGGCAGAACGTTAATCATGATTGACATGGTAACAAGGCGCCATCCTTGGCGTCTCCACCCAGCCGCTAGTAGATTGCCACAAAGCCTAATAACGAATGCAAATGCAATAAAAAGCGCCGCGAGTTCTAGAAAATTGTTTGCACGCCAATTTAATTTATTAATTTAGCTAAGGAGCCCCAAAGCAGCCGCAACAACACAAAACAATGGGGCAGAGAGCTACGAAATAATACGAATAAATAGATAAGCCAATAAGGAGCGACGACGGCTCTGAAATATGAATCTTTTCGCATTTCATTTATCTTTGCGGGCGTGTGGCTGGCGGTTTTTTTATTCAGATATTTTTGTATTCCGTTTTATGTGCCAGCAAATTTGATTAAATGGCTTATACAAGCGACTCTTGTGCCTCTCGCGATTGATGCAAAGAAAAAAATAATATTTTTAGAGTATTTTTAGCTAGATTGTCAAGCATTTTCTTCTGCGGAAAAAATATGAAAAAATTCCACAAACTGAAGTAGTCTTTTCGGACGATTATCCTGTCTTAAGTGTAACTCATAATGCTCTCGGCTTGCCTTTACTTTCCCTCCTGCTTTCGAAGCTTGCAAAGGACATAAGCGCCTTGGAATTGTGCTTTTAATGATGCCGTTGACGGCCCCCGCCGTCGTTTATTGTAAATGATGCACAAATGCCGCTTTAGGGTAATGGACATTATCGTCACCATCATCGTCATCATCATCGCTATTCCGCCTCCTTGATCTTACTCCAAAATTTGTGTTGCACTTGGAAGCAACTTTATGGCACTCTTCAAGCCCTGAATTCCATTTGGCCCAAATTAACGTCGCGCATAAATTTTGTGCCAAGCAAGCGAGACAAACTAACAAACAATAAAAGCAGAGAACTCGAGCTTATTTCGTTCTGCAGCTGCTGCTGCAACTGCGATTAGCATTAACAATTCCATTACGAGCAGAAACAGCTAAAAGAAAAACACACAACTCGAGAAGCTCCGAAAAGAAAAGCCTGCGCTGACAGGAAAAGGTCTGCCAGAAAAAAATAAAAAGAAAATGTACCCGCACGACAGAGCGAAAGTCTGTGCTTAATGCTCAAAGGGGTTGACAACTCAGGATAAGATTTCAGCTGAACTGCATTAAGTGTAAGCGGGGTTTTGACTCAATCAAGGCTCAGTACTTGTCTTGAAAGAGTTTGCACTCTTTAAACTTAGTTTTTACAAAGTTTATATTAACCTTTTAATATATTACACCCTAAATAGTATCTATGATGATTGAGGCCATCTTTTCATTACAAGTAAAAGTACTAAACTCCCTCCATGATAACCTCTTTTCCCCCTTCGAAATCCCCTGTCAAGGAAATGATTATAAATTGGCCCAACACTCACAGGCATAAAAATAACTTACTGCTCGCTCGTAAGCCCTCAGAATGATTCAGATTTTGGGATTCATTCACTACCCGTGTATCAAGTGATTTGGTTGCCGAGTTTGTGGGCCATTTATAACAACAAAATGGCTGCGCCTGTTCATATCGGGCCATTTGTAAATTTACATTTGCTGACAACTGAAAGTCACTTGGCAGCCGCATCGAGAAAGCTCATAAAAATCGGGCAGAACCACAACACCATTATTTCAATGCCGTCATCGTAGCACATTATCAAAACTGAGCAATGGCGAAATGAACAAACAAAAAATAAAAGAAACAAAAAAGCAAACTAAGTCTTAGGTGACAGACAATAAAGAAAAAGTCGTTAAACAATTTGATATGCCCTGGCCTTGAAGAGCGGGCCGAAAAACATTAACGCAATGAAGGTGACAAAGGAAAATGTGAAAAGTATACACAGAAAGAGACACAACTTTTGGCCAAAAGCAGCGGCTCTAAACCGGGTCTATGACACACAACTGTGTGCCTCGCTTTACGGTTTGCTTCATGTTTTTTGTTTTTATTTTTTGTACTCTTCGTGGTGTGTAGGCTTTCTCAGTCCCGAAATAAATGCAAATTAAGAAGACCAACAAAAATGGTTAAAAGATAAGCAATGACAATGCCAGCGACTGTAAACCGCTCGAGGCTCACCCAAAAAATGAACTTCCAATTTCAAGAGAAATTCCATTATGTAATGCGCGACCCCGCAGGGAAAGAGGAAACCCCCAGAGCAGGAGGGGGAGAGGGAGGAGAAGCAGGTGGCCAATAAACCATGGCCAGGTGGGGCAACTTCACCTGAGCTCTGTGCACACACTGCCTCCGTTAAGGGGAGAGTTCAACAAACTGGGTCGGGTCTGGACTCCGCGTTGGGTAAATTCTGGATGGGTTACTCGGGGAAGTATGGAAAAGTTTTGCAACTTGTACTATTTTCTGAAAGTTTAAATATATTTTATACAGTTTATAATCAGCTTTGGCATTTCATTTAAATTTTTCAAACAAAACACCATGCAATTTATCCCTTTTAAAAGAACCAATTCAGTATCACAGATTTCTGCTGATTTAATCAATGTCAGGTAGCACAGGTAACTTAATATCTCGCGCAAACTTTACTCAGGGCCTCAAAATAGGGTTCGGCTTAACAGGTCAATCATCCCAGGTCAACTCAGCATACTATCCAGGCATCTGGCATCCTCCATCTATCAATCAATCAAGTGCAGTTTACATATTGACATGCAATCCACAATGCGGCAGCTGCTCCAATCAAATGGGGGCGTGATCCATATATGATATATATATATATATAAAGAGCTAAATAACTTATGGTGGGGTCTCCTCTCCCTCGTCAACCGCCACAACATTATGTTGCACACACAACATGGCGCCGCGTCGCTGGGTTTGATTAATTCCAATGGCACAGCGGCCCTCGGGCAAATAAAAATAAATTTTGTGCCAAAAGTAATTGTGCCCAAAGGACATAGAAAAAACGGCAAACAGCCAGAGTGTAGAGAAACAGCAATAGGAGCAAGAATGGCAAGAGCAAGCGCAGCAAAAATAATTACAAGTCATGAACACAGATAGCAAAATGACGCGACGGAAAAGGCTACAAAAATTTCCGACAACTTTCAGTGAGGCGACAAAAAAGGGGAGGGAACTATAATATGTAGTACTGTTGCTCCACCCACACAGCTCGCACCTAAGAGAGAGAGTGTGTGTGCTCGCAGAAAAACTTTTCCTAGTGTGTTTGGCACTGAGAAAAAATGTCCTTGCTACCTGTAGATATCAAAATATTTCAGGAAAAGCAATGCAATTTTGGAATTTAGTTTGTAAAAATGTACAATTTAATACTTTACTTAATAATAAATAATAAAAATATTCCTAAAATGATTAGACTTAACCCCCCATTGTTTTCTGTGTAATGTTGTATGTGTGTGTGACTTGTATCTATCCTGAGGCCATTTGGCAGCCAGAGAAGCAAAGAGCAAAGCTGGGCCTCGCAATGTTGGGAAAACTAATTAATAGCGCATTTTATTTTGTGCCTGCCCCAAAAGGCAAAAGGAAACTGTGTTGCTGTCCCGCTCCGTCCTTCTCTCGCCCTTTTGTTTATGACAAATAATGTTGAAATTAAATGATATGCCTGCAGCGATAAGTGAGTGTTGTGTTCTATCTGCTTTTATGGGATAATGCCGGGGAGTCGTAATCTCCAGCCAAATCCGAAGCCACATTAGTGCCGAAAGAGCAGAGCAATTCTGAATGTGGGGCGGCGGCGTCCCGAAGAATGCGGGGTGGCAAACGAGAAGGTCGCATCGATTTGGCTGACCAGTAATGCGATTGTCTGCCAGTTCAGGACACACTCATCCACCCACGTAATATACGGGCCGGTTAAGTGCCAGCGATTCAAATAAATTGGCAAACTTAATCACCAATTGGTACAATCACAGATGAAATAAATTCATATTCATTTGAAATTGTTAAGTCATTTTGTCTATTAAATATTGTAAAAAACTTAAATGATATAATAATTCTGAGATAAACTGAAATACATATATATTTTTTGCTTTTGATTAACTATTAAAATTACTTGACAAAAATCACGCATACGCCATGTTGACTTAACTAACTAACTTGTTTAATAAAACATTTAATTTAAATACGAAATAATTGAAAGGATTAATTACTTCTTATTTAAATTAAATGTTTTTTATTAAACAAGTTAGTTAAGTCAACATGGCGTATGAGTGTTTTTTTCTTTTTCAAGACCTACAGCTATGAACAAATAATAATAATACATTTTTTGTTGCCACTATTTCTGGGCAATTTAAAGGGTGTTCTAAAATATTTATGTTTAATTAAAAAGTTCATGTTTTCATCACCCCTTTTAACTTTGTTAAAAACTCTCACACGTGGTCCACAATTTTTCTCTTTTTTCCATGATCCATTCGTTTTCCCCCATATGCAAAAAAAAAAAAAAACGGTAGAGAGCAAAACAAAAAAAAAGCGGTTACCAAAATTCAAACACACCCAAAAGCAAAAGGACATGAACGGAAGGACTGTGTGCGGGGTGGGGTGTATGGGTGAATTAGCGATTGCGGGTTAGTCGAGGTGAGTTTTGCCCCGAGGTGAGCTGGGGGAGTTTTGGCTGAGGTGAAAGAGCTCTGCTTATGACAAAGTTGTTTTGCGTGAGGCGGGTTTCAGTTTCAGTTTCCGCCTCTTTCTTTTTCCTTTTTTGCCACCCTGTCTGTTGTTTCTTTTTTGTGTGTGCGTTTGGTTGAATACCGTGTGGAAATTAACACAGTGCCACATAAAATGACAATTGAAAAGCCCAAAAAGAGCGGGAGAGGCGAGAGTGACTGAGCTGAAAAGAGAGCGCCTTGCGCAGCGAGCACCGAAATACTGTGGCCTAACCCAAGGCGATGCGTGTATGCGGGAGTGTGTGTGTGTGTGTGCGGCTTTTGATTTGGCACAGCTGCGACGCAGACAGCGCTGCTTTTGTATTTGTTGTTGTGGCAGCCACTTGGACCCTTGGGAGCTATGCTTCAGTCGACGCCTCTGCCGCAGCCGCAGCCGCTGCCTGTCGCCGCGTCGCTGTTAAAAATAGCAGGCGAAATGGATTAGTTGCCTAAGCCCCAAAGCAAAGGAAGGAAGAGCCATACAAAAAGGAAACGCAAAACGGCGAAACGGATGAGAAAAAAGAGCGAAGTGCGGAGAGGCCAAGTGGGCGCATGTGTGCCAGTGTGTGTATGTGTGCGACTTGTTTGTGCCATTTTTGTTTCACTCATTTTGGTCCTTTTTTTCGGCGCTTTGCTTTGTTGTGAGCCTGTGCGTGTGTGATGGTTGTGGTGTTGGTGTGTTTGTTGTGTACAGTTCTGTTTGACATTGTGACCGACTGAAAATGACGACGACGAGTATGATGATGATGCTGTTGCTGCCGCCTCGTACCCTCCTTCCGCCCATTTCCACCTACCGGTGTTACTCCTCTCTCGCTTTGTAACTCTTTTGGCCACACATGTGAATGAATTTTACAACATGGCAACACAGTAACGGCAGGGAGAGCCCAGGGAGAAATCCTTTAAGGCCGCCGTCGAAATATAAGTATGCAAACGCAACAGTAAAATATGACGTAAGCCACAAACCAAAAGTTGCTCTCGTATCAATGCACTCGAAACAAAAAACCGAATTCAAAGCAGTTGCCATAAATTTGGTTAAATAATTCAATACAAATATATATTTAATTTTAAAATATAAATTTCTGAAGTCTATTGTAATGGAAATATTAATTTTTTACCCAGCGAGTTCGGCGTCACTCCTATGTAATTTTTGTATTTATGTTTCTTTTTTCAGGTGTACCACAAACTCCTAAGCTGAGAAAGCTGACACACACATCATGTTTTGACCACCGAAAGCGCCCATCCTTTTGGCCACCTTGTTGTTCATTTTTTGTATTTTACGCACAAAGAACTCGAAGGAAGACAGGAAGGAAGTCGACACAGGCATGTCCCTGCTGCCGGCTGCTACCACGCCCACCGGAAGGAAACGCCTTGGACAAATTGTCCCACAAGCCGAGCAGGGAAAGACATTGGACTAAAGACTAAGGAGACGACCAACCAAAGCCACACAACCAAGCCAGCAAAAATGAAAAAATTACTTAAAATATAACTTTTATATACAACGAACAAGGAAGAAGAAGATACACAAAATGTTGCCTGTATCCTTGTGGTTACAAGTATAATGAGGCGTATACGCAATGCGGACAGAAATGGGATTTAAAGCGAATTTACAGGGTAACAGGCAGTTTTTAATTGAGCTGCCATTTTAAAGTAGAATTTTAAAAGTTTAAATATTAAAATAAATAATAATTTAATAAATAAGCCATTGTATATAAGAAATATAAATTATTTTGCACTTACAAATTTTGGTACCCATTGCAATATCCTACAAAAAAAAACGTTTCTTAATAACATGGACGCATAAAAGCATTCCATGGTCATCTCGAAATCGCTCGAGGACAGCTCATAAAAGCCTTCCCCACAAGACTGCGCAGCAGGACGAGCTCGTGGTCGATAGAGGCGGGTGGAGGGGAAGGGGAAAATGATGAAACGGATATGTCTTATGGCCCGAGGATAATCTCGTTGCAAGAGAACAGCGGTCGGCAATTAATTAATACCCGAGAGCCGTTTATCTTTGGACTCAACAATTTAATATTCAAATGCAATCTAATTAGCTCTCTCCATCCGTCGTGCAGACATTGCCTTTGACATTTCAGGGCCAATCAAAGCCGCAGAGAGAGACGTTCAAGTTTAATGGGCCAGTGACGGGTTGGAGGTACAACAATGAAGACATTAACACCCGCTGCATGAATGCAATCCGCATTTCATTTTATCGTACAAACCCAAGACCAGCACCCGCTGCTCTCGTGCCAGAATCCCCAAAGTGTGCGGGCGAAGTATGTGTATGTGCGCAATTCCCCAAGCAAAGGATGGGGGCTACGAGTGGTGGAGGTGGGTGGTGCCTGGGAGGTGTTGCATATCCAAAAGATACGATAATGAAATCTCCCAGCTTCATGTCAAGGGTGTTCGGGTTGGTGAGCTGTTGAAGTTTTTGTGGGGTAATCGCAAGATGTTAAGGGAATATGGTGGCGCATGTATAAAGAATGAGGCCAAGTTTTTGCAATACCCTAGACCTGGATCCCGAAAGGAATGCAGTAAAGTTCCTAATTAATTTCTAGATGGTACAAATTCAACTGTTTAGAGAAAATGTTTATTGGTTTTCAACAAATATATCTTATTTTTTATTAAAATTCTTTTACCAAAACCAAGGATGTCACAAATGTACCCCACCACTTGCAGCCTTAAAAGCAAACTCGACATGACAGTGTTCTGTTCAAGACGTTGTTCAACTTCAGCACAAAAGAAACACAAACACAGTGAGAAAAGGCAGGTGGAAAAATAAAAAGGAAAGCTGGGGGTAACAGGATATATGCAACTGGCGACTGCACTCTAAAAGGTTATGTCAGCAATTGAATCAGCCAAAGAACCATAAGAAATGCGCTCTTTCTCGCTTTCTCCCTTAGTCTGGATGCAGCTTTCTACTGATTGCCGCTATGCGGTTTGGTTAATGTTGCTGTCTCTTCTTTCGCTGTCTCTGTCACTGGAATATCTTGCTGCAAGAATAGAGCAAAAAGAGAAAAACAGCAAGGAGAGAGGAAAAAGGCAAAAGTTGAAATTATGCCAAATGAAATTATGTGCACGCCTTGAAGTATGCAACTGCAATTTTCATGTTTTATTCGTTTACAATCCTGCTGTAAAGCCAGAACTTTTCCCAGGCATTTTCTGTCGGAAGTTGTCTCTGCAATCTATAAACTTAATTTTCGCCTCTGAAAAATACCAATCGTATTTACTAGAATACTATGTATATAGGATTCCCCTCCTTCTAGGACTTTTGTAAATGTAAAAACGAAGCTGCATTGCCAAAGGAGAATTCTCAGCTCAGCTCTCTGGCAATCCTTCTTATTTGCTTAGGGGTAACAATGTCAAGCCCATTTGTCAGTGACTTGCTGGAGTTGATGATGCCTTTTGCTTTGGGATTGTCGGTTTTCCTTGCCACTCTGTCAGCCACGGAGTGAGTGCTTTCCCCCTGAGGAGATACTGAAGCCTGCCAGTCTGGGATCCTGGCCAGCTGTGCTAGGCCACTGTTGCATTTCCACCAGGACAGTTATCCTGTTTTTTCTCTGCTTTTTTTGGTGGCTACGTTTCTTGTTTCTTTTTCAGTTCATACATATATATCCTTTTACAGGACCTTCTCTTTCACAACAGTAATTACTCGGCGCCTTTTCGTTGATTGCAATTCCTGGGCTCAGGCTCTTTCATTCCCCCATTCCACGGTTTTTTTTTTGTACCTGCGAAGATGCAAATTTTTGCACTTGCAAGTAGAATTTCGTGAACAAGTTAATTAGTGGCAGGTGGAGAAGAGAGGAGGGAAAAGTGGCACAGGTTGAGCGTGAGGTAAGGTGGGCGTTTCCGAGGTGTTCCGGAGGTGGCAAAAGGTGCCAATCAGCGCTCGAAATAAAATTACGCAAAACTCGTTCCCAGCTCAGGGTTGTTTCCAGAAAGTTTAAACACAATAAAAACTTTGTTCAGCGTTAAAAATTGTTCACTATAATAAACTGTGGAATGAAGCTTTAAATAGAAAATAAGGCGAAATAAGGCAAGAGTTCTCTGTAAGGAGTGCCAACATTTTGAATGAAAAACAATTTAAAATTATTTTACATTTTTTCTTTACTTTATGAATATGGGAAAGTATATTTGTTATCAGATTCAAAGGCTTTCAACCATTTCTAACAAGAAGTTCATTTAATTAAAGGTAAAAACCATCGACGTAACCATTAATATTTATGGTCTCAACCTTTTCACTCTTTTTTTCTTTCTTTCTTTGCTGCCTCACGCTTGGTTAACTGGCAATTCTTCGTCTTTGTGAGCCAACTTAAAAAGGGAAATTGAAGATGAAACGAAGCGCATGGAATTTAAATGTGAGAATTTCAGTTTTCTTTTCTTTCTTTTTTTTTTCATTTTCTGTTGGTTTGGGGGAGAAGGGGAAAATAACAACAAAAACAATAGTCGAGCGAATATGAAAATTCGCCAGAGGCCTGGCTCAACCTTGGAAATGGGAATCAGTTTCAACCCTTTTTAGTGGTTAGCGTACAGGCCCCCAAGGAAGCCATCCACATCGTATTACTGGGTCAGGCTTTCCTTGGGCTACCACCGCTCGTTAACTGCCCAGCAGAACTCATTTCATGTTGTTGTTTCCCCTCGTTTTTTCCTTTTTTGTTTTTCTTTTTTTTTTTTTGTGTGTGTTACTGCAGCAGCATTAAATACACATATAATTTGGCAAAAAAAAAAAAGAACCAAAAAATAAGGGCAGGTGGGTGTGGTCATGAGCCAGGCGTATCTGACGCTGTTCTTGTCGTTTTGGGAGTACATAAAAGCATAAAAGTAGGCGAATGAACTCTTTTTCGCAAAACGAGGCAGGAAGAACCCCCCAAAAAAAAGGGTCAAGCCACATATATTAAAGGACCTTTAGGTATAAAGATCCCTCAGGCTAACACCGAATCCCAGTTAACTTGGTCTTATTAGTGGTTTCCGATTTTTAAATAAGTTAAACCGCAAATGTTTCGACTCTTATTTTATCGAAAACTCATTAAAAACTCTGGACATCATAACCGTAATAATAAATATTATATTTACTTTATATATATGAAATATTTATTTAAAAAAATAGTTACAAACAAAATGTAATTATATTTCTAATTATAATTTCATTTGACCGAATTTAATCATGTTTTCAGCATACATTTTACAGCCTATGGAAATTGTGTATTAAATTAATTCTGTTGTAAGCAAAATCTACGCCCCTACAAATTGTGCATGTGTGCGGCCGCCATTTGAATGGCCCCCTTGGGTCAAATTGTATCCGCCCATTCAACTCTTTCCCACACACCTTCCGAACTCTGTGCATCTGACGACGTGCCATAAAATTTGTTTTCAATTAACAAATTGTTTAGAAGCGACAACAAAAAACGATGGCCAAACCTTTGCGTTGCTTTCTTTAAAATGCGAAGGAAAAGAATTCAAAGGAATTCTTGCTTTTTAGCACCAAGAAAAATAAACTAAAATAAATTCGATCTAAAAAAAATCCCAATCAATAAAGAAAATCATCAGGTTTTTAGTTGAAAAATTCTCAAGTTCATTTGTTTGTAGATAAATTCCAGGAATTCCGCCTGCATCGAAAGAATAGAATTCAGGATACAGGATGCAGGATGCACAGCAAATTCCTACATGGTTAGAGAGCAAGTGGCGCCGAGAAAAAGGAGGAAACTTTCCCCTGAAAATCAAAAACTTTTCAAGAGACCAAAAGAAGCTCTGTTGAGTGAATCTTGGCAGACAAGTTTCAACAGTTAACATGGCAATGACGATTCTAGAAAACTTTGAGATAAAGTATCTCGTCTCACTCAAGTTTACATAGATATTCCATATGTATTTACTGCATATTCCTACGTTCGTAAGGCCTGGCACTTGGCTGCGAATCAATAAATCAAAACGCAAAATGACGGCTAACAACAAATCCTATATATATATATGGTCATAAGCCGGTAAAAATTGTGACTCACCAGACAAAGTTGAAATACAAAAAAAAGTAAGAAAAAAGCAAAAAACTCCCACATATGTATTAAATAAAAGACATCCATAAAAACATCGCTACATAGAAAAAAAAACACTATTTGGATTTGGCAAGCAATCAAAATAATAGATAGAGGGGCAGACAAGTCAGTAAATAACAAGAAAAGCTCAGAACAAGTGAGGAAATAGATAAATATATAAATTGAATTCATGACTCGTAGATATTTACTGCAGAGGGCGAGGCATGGCAATGCAGCAGCAGTGTCATCAAACTGAGCTTGAAAAAAATATTCACAAAAGTTAGACACACTAAGCAATACCCTAATTTACTTTCTTATAATAAAAAGTATACAGTTTCAGGTATAAGTAAATTATTATTATTGTTTTTAGTTTTACGCCATTTATTTGAATGAGAATTATATATTTTAAACCAAAAACCCTCGGTAATTTCACAGAAAATACATATTTTTAAAAAACTAATATACCCTCTGTGGGTAGGGTACTTAGTGCTGCGGGTACATGGGGGCTTGAGAACAAAAAGGTAAACAAAAGCCATGTGATGGAGCTCACACAACAAGGTAAAAAGGCAAAGAAAGAAGAGTGAAAAATGTTACATGAAAAATGCGAAAGAGGGGTGGTGTATGTCACGTAAGGGAGGGGGAGTTTTTAATTGCATTCGCATAAGTGCAGGCGGTATTACTCCGCTTCTCTTCATTTATGCGGGCTAAAGAGAACCGCCACTGCTGCCTATTATTTTCTTATCAAAGCCAACTGATAGACTTTTTATCAAGCGATAACAACGATGACTCACAAGGCAGACTGATGATTCACCCAAATCACTTGTGTGGCCTATGAGTACAATTCCAATAGATCGATTTATAATAACTAATTGTGGAGGAATGTAAATAAGCTTTTTATCGGCGTCATAAAAGAAAGTCGTAGTTTTGGTGTGGGTGGGTAGTACTAAATTCGTGGATACTTTCAAATATCTTTAAGATATTATTATCTAGATACTCGGTGAAATATATATTTTAAAGGTATACATGTAAACACTTATTCTTTTCTCATGCTAATCACAAGAACATATCGCTACAATTTATGTAGCGATTATTTCAGCATCATTAACTGAAAATACAGCTTATTCGGATTATATTTTTTTATCAGTGCATTCGCACATGATAAATTGGAGAGTGAAGGGAGAGAGGCATCGTCTAAGGTCGCTCTGGGTGACAGCGATGACTCAATTCAAAGCCCACAGCAAATTCACAACATTACCAAGCGGGGGAGGCGCGAACTCTGTGCATGTTCGACACACATTAGAGGGGCCATAGACAGTCTCATACGCAGCCCCACTCTCATTCAGAATACGCGCCGCTGACAGGAAGCGTTGGGGAAGCGAAATGAAATGAAATGATACAAGATAAACTGCCTATAATATACGAGAAACTTTTACAGATAATGCTTTCAAATTAAACACGCAACTGACACGATATCGTGCTCTTCTGCAGGGGTCATCGTTTAAAAAAAGACCAAATGAAGGCGGTATAGAAAAGGTGCCCATGGAAATGGTAGATTTTAATTCGTAATACAAAATTAATAAAACAAATTCAGAGCTTGAATCCCATTATAAATGTTCTTAAGAGTTTTATCAACTTAAGTGGCCTTGATTAATTAAAGCTTAAAGAATTTGTTTCGATAAAAAACCAGAAAGCTGTGAAATATCTTTAAAGTATCCCCAGCTTTGGGCTTTCCAGAGTTTGGTCTCCCCCAAACAAATATGTGACTCGATTCCTATGAGATCATCAAAAATAAGATGCTTTTGTTATAAATAACAAATGAAGAAAACCAAGCAAAGTGAGAAAATAAAAGCCACAACTTTGTTCGAATTCATTTGCATGACGAAGCTGCAAAAAATATTTATTTTAATGCGACATTTTTGCTACATTGGTAATTGATGACAAATTGAATTCTCTCGATTCTACAAATTCAATCAACATCACTTGCAGTGTATTAATAATGTAATTATGGGGAAAGAGAACTTTTTATACAACTCTTAATAATTATTATTGTACTATAAATATTCATTATCTCGCCAATTGTTCATATCCCATTTAGTTAAAAGAGAGAGAATTGTGTGTATTAATTGAGGCTTTTTATAATGACGGCGAGATGACAAGAGCCGAACGATATATATAATATATATAAGCAACAAGGAGAAGGCAAGTAAATAAGGAAGCTATTAAATGAGATTTCTTTCCTTATATGTAGGGGAGCATGGTACTTGGGCAGTACATTTGGATTACAAAATTAAGCCCTATTTTTCGCTTTATATTTCAGATGAGAATCCACACATAAACCCTACAATCAAAATTAAGAATTTGCACAGAAATGGAAATAAAGCCAAAAAACTCTATATATATATATACGCTTCCCCTTAAAGCCAATATACCCAATTATACCCCTCGAGTATTGGCTATAATTAGCTTTTCTTTGTTTTGCCAAGATCTCGTTTATCTGCTGCCACCGCTTCACACTCTCGAAACTCCAAATGTCACAACAACACAAAGGGCACGAAATTCATTAATAGAAGTGGGCGGGAGGAGTAGCAAAAAGGGGCGTTGCGGCAGAAGGACACAAAACTCGACCTTCGACAATTATTCAAGTCACGCGGGAAACCCCTAGGCGTAGAGAGAGTATATAAAAAATGCAAAATGTTAAATAATAATTTCGTTACTCACCCAAACGCAGGGGGATGGAGCATTGCAGCTGTTTGTTCATTGCTGGAAGCTGTGAAAAGCTGGAAAACTGGAACGCGAACTGGAACTGGAACCTTCCATGGCAGGGCAAAGTCGCGTTTTATTTATTTTCGATTTGCATTTTTATTTTGATGTTTTGGGGGCTTTAGATTGCATTTTGTGGTTTAAATTGCATTGCAGCTTGATTGATTGACATAATACGAAGTTGGCGATGAAATTCGTTCGTTTCGTTTTCGATTTTCTTTTCACGAGACGCGCGGGTGTTAACTGGGTGTTGTTGTTATTGTTGTTGTTGCAGTGGCTATTATTGTTGTAGTGAAAACGTGCTGATGTTGCTGTTGTCGTTGCAGATTTTTTTTGTGTTTATTTTTGCATTAAGTTCAATAGGTAAACGAACGAAAAAAAGGTGCACTGTGTTTGCATTGTGCCCAGAAATCAGAACGGAAACTCTGCAACTCTCACAATTTGTACGTGAATTTTCTCTATTATTATTGATGGTGCGTTAAAAAATGGCATTTCCTACTTAAAAGCGAAAGCATTTCTCCGTGTGTACATCTTAAATCACAATTTACACAATTTAATTCTCAAAAAACTCAAACAGATTACTTTCGGCATTATAATAGAATGATTTAGCATGTCCCTTAGATTCGGTATACAGATTATAGGCCATGATGAGCATGCTACTTGCTGGCTTGGATACTGTGTAAGGGTGCAGAATGGTCGATTTGTTTCACATATTATTGTTAAATCATTAAAGTTGGTTAGATTAGATTGATTTTGAGAGCCGCATGCCATAGAATTGTTTTTTTTTGGTGTTTGGGTTATGTATGGGGAATATTTGAATTCGATTCCGATTGTTAGTTTTGGTTTTATTGATGCGTGAAAGAAAGGAAAAGAAATAAGATTAATAAAGGAAAGAAAAAGTAAATAAAGCGTGTGTGTATGTGTGTGTGTGTACAGTGTGAGTGTGAAATGAATCATAACTTAAAAAAAAAACTCAGCTCAAACTTATGGCAAGCGAAAAACTAGTTTGTAGGGAAGTCAGATTGCCATAAGACAAAAAAAAGAGGAGGAAATCATAACAACAAAAAACTTGTTCAATTGTTTGCGCAATACCAACAAAAACCTATAATAAACAACAAAAACTGAATAATCAAGTTTGAATTTAAACGGTTTACCGATTAATTTGAGTCTGTGAGTGAATTGTTTACTCTGTTAAGTCAGCATTCCGCCGACTTCCTCAACTATTAGAGATTCGTTTAGGTTTCTGTTTGTTCATAGCCTTTGAGAGTTGGCTATTTATCTAGTTTTTTAATTGTATATATATATATGCTGTGTCTTGTATAATTTAGATATATATATTTATATATGCATTCAATAAATATGAACATGTTAAGTAAATAGCATTATAGTAAATAGTCAATATAGTTATTATCTAGCATAATAAACAATCTTTTTATAATAAATATTCAAAAGTTAACTAGAGCTTTGTTGCATTCTTCTCTTCATCTTTTGCTTTTTCGTCTTCATCATCATCAGTGGGTGAGTGTGTGGGTGTGGGTGTGGGTGAGTATGAGGCTACTTTAAGTGAGAGTTTTCAACAGGACAAACTAAACTAGTTGAACAAATCAAAACTAAATGCATTTTCCGAGTCGGAAAAACGATTTTCTTCTTGCAACCATTCTCCTTTCTCTTTTTTTTTCTTGTTGTTGTTGTTGTGTTTCTTGCAAAGCATTAGCAGTGAGTGTATGTGAGTGTGTTCCTTTCTTTTATTATAATAATTTAGTTTTTTTTTTAATTTTTATTTTTTGCTTCGCATTATAACAATAATCAATAAAATTTCATGTTTTTCTTTGTTTGCAATTACTTGTTTTGAAGTTGTGTTTGTTGTTTTTAGCAATTTATTTTATTTACTAAATGTTCTGGTAGCTAACTTTCGAGTTTTCGTGTGTGTATATAAGGTTTAGACTCTGAAGACTCTCTTTCTTGTATATAACTGAACTAACCATACATTTTTCTCTATATATATTAGCTATAATTGGTGTGATCCGAGCCCTGCTAATAATGTGTGTGGGTGTGGGTGTGCCCTCACTGGTTGCGATCTCTTACAGTTTAAGTTTTTCGATTTTTTATCATTTTCTCTGGGTGGGTTGCGCAACATCCTATAAGGGGATTCTTTACTCAAGGATTTTAGGGATGTGGATGTGTGTGTATATGTTGTGGGAGGATGTGGGTGTGGGTCTGGCATATAAGTAATTGCATTCGAGATTTACATGAAATAACTGCTAACATATGAGGCCGCTAATATGCCCAGCACAGTGAGGCAGATCAGTATCATAATCTTCTTTCGGCGGGCTTTGCTCTGGTACTTGAGCGCCTTCTTGGTGTCCTGAGTTGCCGTCTGCACATAGTCCATAGCGTGCTCCACATGGTACTCAATGCGATCAATCATCTCGCCCTGCGACTCCACCAACATGGCCATGTCCATGAACATGTCGTGCAGCTCCTTAATCGATGTCTCCAGCTTCATAATGTCCTGGTGCCGGGCCTCGATATCAGCCAGCGTCTGTTTCGCCTGCTGCGTCTCCATGATGATGCCCTGCGTGAACACCGACGAGTTGCCCTCCTCCAGCATCTTCTCTAGCTCATCGTCGTTTGTCGGCCGGCCGGTGATCTCCAGCTGACGCTGTATCCTTCCCTTGCAGCGCTCTCGGTAGTCGGTCTGGGTGCGATTGTATTCCGTCATCACCTCGACAAACTTTCGCGATAGCGTCGAGTGCTGCGTCTTGCGGATACGCAGATCCGCCGACGACTTATTCTGCTGCTCCTCCTGCTCGATATTCTGCTCGATGCCCTTAAGCTTGCCCCGCACCCGATTGGCGTTCTTCTTAATGTCGGCCATCAGGTCCTCCAGCTCCTGCTTGGTCTTCTCGTCCGTTTGCGGTGCGGACAGGATGGCCGAGTGCTTCTTTTTCACCTCCTCGACATTGTCCTGCACTTTGTCGATCATGCCGCGAATCTCCTCCACCTGGGCGAAGAAATCGTCCATGTAGGAGTCGTGGCCGTCCACATTGACGGCCACTTCCGTCTCCTCCTCATCGTCGGATTGGGCGGCATGGAGAGCGGCTAATCTGTCCTTAGTCATCGTTGTGTCTGGCTGTTAATTTAGGGGGTTTTTTTGTGGGTTTCACTCTTCTTCGTTTCTGGTAGGATATGGGCGCGTTTTGGGTAGTTTTCTTCCCTTGAAGTTATCCGTTTTTAGAGTTTTTGTTGAGCGACTTTTGATTTTGTATTTTTTGTTATTTTGGCTTATCTCAGGGGGTTTTTCGTTGTTTTATTTATTTTTTGCTTTTTGGAGTTTTACGTAAGCTTTTGTTACGCGGTTTCGCAGATTGCGTTTTGCGATTAGCAGTTAAACGTTAACGCACACCAACATACACACATATAAACCACACACGTGTAAGCGCGCGCGGAGTTTATTATTCGCTTTTTGCAGCTAGCTTTTTAACTTGTTTGCACGTTTTTTCCACTGCAAAGCGAGAGAGAGAGAGAGGGATCTTTTTATTGATTTTGAGCCCCTCTCTTTTGTAGTTCACTTTTAGTATATTTAACTAAACTGACACTATTTTTGCTGCAATTTTTGTTTACTATTATTATTCCTTATTGTGTGTGTGTGTGTGTGTCGCTATTTCGCTGATGGTATGCGAAAGGAATGGGGGAGACGGAGAAGGCAAAGAGAGCGCGTGGTTGCGGGCGGTAGCAACGACGTCGACGACGGCAGAGGCAGTGGCAGAGCACCTCTTCAATGCCAACAGCTAAAAAGCTAAAGCTGCTGCTAAATTAATTTTTTGCTTCTTTATTTCTTGTGACTCACGGTGCGGCGAGATTGCTGCTTTTTTAAAAACAATATATAATTTGAAGCTTTTTTTTCGATTTGGTTTGTTTCACTTTCGCACAAACACACAGACGAGTCACACACAGGCACAGTTACACGCACACGAAAAACGATTTTCGGCAGTGGGAGAGGCTCCCGAAAATCTCTTAAAATGGGCAAAAAAATCGATTTCTGCGCAAAGCTCCAATTCTGTGCTGCTGATACTAATGCTGCTTCTTCTTCTTCGCGGGGGGTGTTACGGTGGGCGTTATTTGTTCTTTCTCTCCTTTTGCTCGCCGTTTATTTTCGTTTGTTGCGTACGCGTCGTCGTCGGCGGCTCCGGTGGTTAGAGTGGGACGCACGATCGACCACCTCTCTCGCACTGTCTTGGGTGTCACACTAGTTGTTGTTGTCGCCTATTGTTTTCTACTTTTCGCTTTAATTTGCAGAATTTATGATTTATTGATGTTCTTTTTATTAGGCAGGAAACCGAAAAATCATTTCGTGTTATTTTTTCCCGGCGTCAGTAATATTTTCGTATATATTTCGTCCGATGCGAACCGACACGAAGAGCGGGTAAAAAGAGAATGAAGAGAACGAACGAGTCGAAAGAGACTGAAAACGAAAACAACTCGTCGCTAACCTAGTGTAGCCAGATACAGGATAGACTGTTTTTCTAAATATATCGGCAACAAAAAAGTATATTTTAAAAATAGAAATATGTAAAAAGAAAATGTGCTAAAATGGGCTAAAACTAATAGTTAACTAACTAACTAATATTTCTATTTTTACAAGCAATAAGTCGATATAATTTTTAAATGCTGCTTTTTATTTTGCGGAAAATCTTAAAACAGCAGGCAGCGGGAAGTTTAGCAGCTTTAATAAATTTAACTTTATCTATTTGTTTAGTGTTTTATCTTTAAGTTAGACGGTTTCGATATATAGCTATATACTAGAGTAATTTAAAATTTAAATGTTAGTTGTTCAAATTGTCAGCTATAATTTAAATTTTAATTTCCAAAAATACTGGCATAACGCCGAGTTGGGGCTAAATATGCCATCACGAGAGCTGCATTACGTCAGCCCTACAACAACAATAACAACAGATAGCACTGGTTTGTTTGTGGATTCCATTCGTTTTTGCATCGCGAAACCGACATGCGCGTACGTTTTTATGAATGAAACGCGACCGGCACTTTTGTTAAAATGGGAACGGGCGTGGGGGCTAAATGCAACAATAAGATCAACTCGTTCGCTGATATAATTGAATGTAATATAATTATAATTTTTTATTTTTATTTGAGCGTTGTACAACACTGGTCACGGGCGGCGGGCAATTTAAATAGGAGTTATATTAACTCGAATCACTAGATTCACTTTTTGTAAACAATATAATAAATAAATGATGGCTATAGGTTAATTTGATTAAGCAAATATAAAGAAAAAATATATTATAATCCCGGGAAATTAAAATAACTCGGGGAGTTTTATAAATGTCATTAAGGTACCATCCTGTCAATAATTAGGATAATTCTTCTGTCACTTATTTAGATCAACACCTCAGTGTAGTGGTGACTCTAGACGTGACAGGATGCAAAATATTACATGGTACTCGCTCTTCCCGGCACGGTTTCCACAAATTTGAGATAAAAAGACCGATACGAGGTAAGGAAAAGGCAGGTGAACTCACCGGAAACTTTGTCTGCAGAACGATCCCGCATATCTCGTCGCCGACGAGGAACTGCTCGCCGAGCATCGCCATACACACATTCTCCCAGGCCCGTTCAATCTTATTCTTCCGCAGCCGTATCACCCATTGGCCTCCTTTGCTGTTGGCCGGATCCTCCCACATCGGCTTAATGCCCTGCTTGAACAGGCTGAGCTCCCGGTAGGGCTTTAAGGCGGTGGGTCGGATGAGGTGCGAGTAGAGCGACCACCATTGCTGCACGCTGGCGCACCGGCCGACCACGTGCAGCGACTTGCTGTAGTCGGCGGCCGCCCGCTGCGTTCCCTTGCGCGAGAACCAGAGGCAGTATGTGTGCTGCAGACGATTCTCGCCGGGCCCGACTTCCAGTGGTGGCAGCTTGTCCACATCTATCTCGTTCTCCACATCGCTGTCGTCGCTGTCGACGAGATCTGGCCAGATTTTACTGGAACGGGCGCGCATGGCACGATAAAAAAACAGCTTTTGATTAGTATGTCAAGGGTTAGAACTCAAGTTCCCACTTGCCAGCTGCACTACATCACCACAATCACCCAGATCTCTAGGCCCCATCGTTCGCACATTACATCGAGCAGAAAACATAACATTCCGTTACAATCATGAAGCTGTCCATAATTACGCTGGACCGGCGCACCATCAAGGTGGAGATGAGCGACACGCAGAACGTACGCACGCTGAAGCAGCGTTTAAGCGACATGGCCGAGGTGGCCATGCCCGCGGACAGCCTGCAGCTAATCTATGCCGGGCGGATCATGGAGGATGAGTTGCCGCTGAGCAACTATAAGATAGCCGAAGACAAGAACATTGTGTTAATGGGAAAAAAGATTGCCCCTCCGGCCGAGCCGAAGGAGCAGGAGCAGGAGCGGGAGCGAAAACCAGAGCCTGTCATGCCTGTTATTCCCACGCCGCCGGCAGCCGCTGCTCCCGTTGAGGCACTAAGCCAGCCGACGGTGGGTCTTCCATCGATGGCCCCAAACGAACAGCGGGTGCGCGATCTCATGGACATGGGCTACGGCGAGCAGGAGGTGCGAGACGCCTTGCGGGCCAGCTTCAATCATCCAGAGCGGGCAATCGAGTATTTGATCAACGGAATTCCTACTCAGGCCGCCACAGATACGCAGATGTTGGCGGCCCAGCCAACCGGGGATCCGCAGCAGATGGTGGCCTCGCCGGCCTTGACTCGTGTTCGCCAAATGATACGCAATGATCCGCGCCTTTTGGACCAGATCTTGGCCCATCTGGCCGATACGGAACCGGAGGCCTTCGATATCATTCGTAACCATCAGGCAGAGTTCATGGCCCTGATTCAGGGCAGCGAGGATGACACTGGAGGCGATACCGTGCAGGTGAATCTAACGGCTGATGAGGCCGCCGCGGTGGAACGTCTGGAAGCGTTGGGATTTCAGCGAGCCTTAGCCGTGCAGGCGTATCTGGCCTGCGACAAGAACGAGGAGATGGCCGCCATGATCTTGTTCAATCAGGCCGAGGAGGAGGAGGATCATGATCAGGAGCAGTTGCCCTAAATAAAGCGAGAAGGCGCACGTAAACGGTGCCCAGAACATAACCTAACAATCGCGCCCAGATGTGTGCGAGATGCTGGCCCCGTTTATCGGCGGCGACAACGGGCGGACGGGCGGGTGGTTAGTGGGTGGCGGCGGGAGGTTTGCTCCACTTACGACTCGTACTGCTTGCTGGCTACTTTCTCCATGCTCATCCTGGCAATGGCTTCTGCGTCTCCTGGTGCTGCTGACTGGGGCTGATGCTGCCTGCTGGTTGCTGCTCTCGCCGTGGCTACTGCTGCCTCTGGCTGTGTGGATCCCTCTGCTGCAATGGGACGGAGGACCGCTGCGTTCCAAATCGCTGCCGCTGTCGACTCTTTTAGCGGAATTCGTAGGTTGCTTTTAGCCTCAGAGCTCTCCTTTGGCTGCGCGCGTATGTGTGCGTGGGTTTGTGTGTGCGGGGTTTTTTTGGTGGATTCTCTGCGCTGGGCGATTTTTGGGCCGCCGCTTCTTTGGGGGTCAGCGGTTCGCTTGGGGCCGCCTTTTGGTTAACAAATGTGCTATTTGGGGGTATCCAGTTGTTGTTGATGTTGATCCTCGGCTTATTTCACGGCTTATTTCGCTTATTTTTGCTGCAGTTTTGACGTTTCTTTTTGTACACACAACATGCGCTGATTGGGTTCCACTTGTGGTCCACATTCCACGCGGCGCTGTCAAATCGGTTCAGTGTTGGTTTGGGCATTTGGACGTTGGGCGTTTGGGCATGAATCAACACTGCCCGCTCACCCTTCAACGAAGAGTATATCCATTTTTATAATGCTTGGTTTCCTAAGCAAATTAAAAAAAATGCAATTGCAAATAGTTATTTATTTATATACTGTTTACTTAATTTTAAATTAAAGAACTGGAATGAATCAGTCAACATTGAGTTATTAATTAGAGTTTAATTATCATAAAAGTAAACAATACAATTCGTTGCTCTATTAGCATATTTTCTTTTGTAAAATAAAAATATTTTTTAAATCCTGTTTTTATTAACAAATTAAGTATTCAATAACTCAATAACTCAATAAATTTCTTTATATTTATAATTTTCTTTAGATTTCACCATTCAATTACCAAATGTCGTCCTGCAACATACCATCCCAAGCCGAGCCCCATGATTTTACAGGGTATCCGCCTATCGACTTTTTCTGTCAGACTCTGCTTATTCAGTTCTCGGTTTGTTTACGTTCTCTTGGCCTCTGAAAATGGGCAAAAGTGATAAAAAATCAAAGAAAAAACATAAAGAAAAACGCAAAGAGTTTAAGACAAAGCACAAATCCTCAAAGTCCAAATCGAAGAAGCACAGCCGACGGAAGCAGGAATCGCCCCCTACCGCTGCTCCTCCTCCGCGACCAGAGCAGGCGGAAAGTGGCAGCGAGCAGGATGACTTTGCCATACCAATAGGTCCGTAAGAACCCCTACTAACTAATTCCTTGTCGTTTGCGTGTGCTTGCTGAACACTCTACCCCACCAAAATTCAAGCACTGATGAACAGCAAATCGCACGCCCCCGAAACGCCGGAGGAGTACCAACGACGCCAGAGCCAGATCCGTCGCGAGGTGGACCCCGTCACCGGGCGCACTCGCCTTATCAAGGGCGAAAGCGAGGTGCTGGAGGAGATTGTGACCAAGGAACGCCACGCGGATATTAACAAGAAGGCCACCCGCGGCGATGGCGAATATTATGAGGCCCGATCTCTGGAAGCCGCCAGGCGACGCAAGTGAAGATCAAGCTATAACCAAAGTCACATTTCTTTGTCTTTTTAGTAATATAATTAATAACTGTCAGCTTAATTAAACAAAAACGCTAGCTCCGACTATATGTACATGCGAAATCAACTGTGGAAATTCCTATTTTTTTTTTTGGTGTCGAGCTAGTACAGCTGATGGAAGAAGGTGGTGCTGCCGTCCTGCCAGGCGGGATCGTCGCTGACCTTGGCCCGACACATCGGGCAAGTCTGCTCGCGCTTGAACCAGGTCTGCACGCACTCATCACAGAAGATGTGGCCGCACTCCAGCACAATGGGCGTGTTGAAGGCGTCATGGCAGATGGGGCACAGGGCGCCCGCGGCATCCAGTTCGTCTTTGGTTGGCGGTCGCTCAGAGTCCTGCACGGAATTCAATGGGTCAATGGATACACACAATCCTTCATTACTATATCCCATGCTTACAATATTTTTCCTGAATGTCACAATCGCCTTGTGCAGGGACTTGCCGCGCTCCACCAGCTCGAAGATCTTGGCGCCCAGATACAGGGCGGAAAACAGGCCACCGGAGACAACCTCTAGGCCGGAATAGGACTCGTAGAGGAACAGGAACCATTGGGTAATGGGCGCCGTAGCCCGGTAGAACTGTGAAATGTACTCCACCAGCACATAAAGTCGGGCCTGCGAATGGGAATATGTTTCCATATACATTATTGGAGAAATCCCAGGAATTGGAAGCGTGACAATACTCATGAATGGTTCTTTTTACAAGTTAATAGAAATGCTATAACAAAACAATATATATCTTAACTTAAAACAAATAGCAAGGAAAGAAAAAAATCATAAATAAATAAACAATTGATTCCGCTTAGTCACACTACTAGACACTCAACTGCGACAAGTATGACTTGAAAAGTTCACTACAAGTAAAAGCTGAACATAATCATTGCATTGTCACACAACGCAATAATAACGCGTCATTATGGCTAATCAAAATTGAGAATATTATCAGAAACGTTGAATATATGTATGTTTGCTCCGCGATAAAAAGGGACTGCAGCAACATTAAACTAAAGATTAAGTAACGATCCAGTGACTCACCCGCACTTTGAGGCGCATTAGGGTATGCGGCAGCATGGTGATGCCCAGTTTTATCAGCATGGTAAGCAGCTTGAGGATGAGATCGCTCACAGCAATGTAATAGAGCATCATGCCCAGGGGAATCACCAGATTTTTATTGATATTATCCGCCGAAGATGATGACGATGTCGACAGCAATGTGGGATCGTCCGGCAGCTTGTCCCCCACATCCGCGATTCCAGTGTGAAAAGGCCTTGTAGTGGCATCTCTAAAGTAATCCCTGGGTGGCGGCACAATCAGGCCCAGTGGATTTGGCGGTGCATTGGCCAGAAACAGGCGCACCGTGACCACCACGGCAATCAGACAGGCGTCCCTCACCATCACGGCATAGTTTTTTTGTGCCAGTCGGGCCACTTGGTTACGCACCGAACGGTTTACATTGTACATTACCGTTTGCAGCACCAGGAGATCCACAATGCCCAGCAGATGGTCGTGTATGAACTTGATGAGAAGAATAAAGATCAGCGGCAGATAGCGCACAAAGTGACTGAGGATCTGGACCACCATGTCGTCGGAGATGAGGTGCTCGTCCTCGGCCTGATGCTCGTGAGGCTCAGCCGGGCCATTGGCTCCCGCTCCGATGCCGCCGCCATCTCCACCTGCTCCATTCTCACTGCCATTGCCATCGCCGTTGCTCAGTTCTAGACTATTATTCGCCTCGTTTTCCTCAAAGGCCACCGGATTGCTGTGTAGTCCAATGACGCTGGCATTTTGCCGACTCCCATTAAGGCCATGATGATTGTGACGCATCTCGCCCTCGCGTAGTGAGATGCTCCTGCCCATAGCTCCACTGGGTCCAGCTGTTGCTCCCGATCCCACACGACCGAAGCGAAGCGGCGAACTGGCGGGTTCCGGCACAGGTTGTTGTTGCTGGCCGAGCAGTATGTGTGCGTTATCCTCGGGGTCAGGGGTTCGAAAAGGAACGCCAGGCGATGTTGCTGCCGTAGCGGCCGCAGCGGCCGCAGCCGCCGGATATCTGAAGTTGGAATGTGTGATAAAGGAGCGCAATGCCTCCGTGGACGGTGCCGTGGAAAGCGAGAAGACGTCGTTGAGGTTGACACGCCAAAAGCCCAGCTGTCGCACATTGGCTGCTGTTCCGGGGGAAGGGCCTGCAGCAGCTCCGGGTCCAGGTCCTCCTCCGATGGGCGGTTCCTCCAAACTGCCAGCATTTGCGCCCATGCTGCGGGACTGTTGCAGTCGGCGGTTCATCTGTGTGGTCACTCGCGCTGGCGAGGTGCTGTTGCTGGCCGGCGTGTACGAACGCTGGCGAGCCAAGAAGGAGGACAGGATGTTACCGTGGCGGGCACCGCTCAGGCTGCTGCTGCGCGCCGTGGGCACCGGGCCGTGATCCAGGCTAATGCCGGTGTTGGCTACTCCTCCACCAACTCCGCCAGCGCCGCCACCGCCCCCTGCAGAGGTCATCGACGAGGAGGAGGCAGGCAGCAGGTAGTCGTGTTCTGCCGTGGTTGACTCATTGTCGTCGCTCTCGATGCTGATGGACACGCCTGCCGCTCCGCTCCCATCCTGCTGGCCACCAACTCCGCCTCCTCCTCCAACTCCGCCTCCGCCTCGGTAGGGATCTTTGTTCATAGCCGATAGTATCCGTGTTATTTTCCAGAATTTACACTTTTGAGAACAACTAGTGTGACCGCAGTGCTATGCCAGCTTTTCTATTTATAATGCCAGCCGTCGACAAAAAATATCGGTTTTCCCCCTCCCCGGCAATGGTCATGAATAAATCATAACATTGGCGTTGCTGGACTAATAGGAGAAATTCGCAATTTTGCTTTATGTTGAGAGTTCTATGTTTTATCACAGACAACGCCAGAAAACCTTCAAGAAAGGTTTGTGACGGGCTACTTATTTTGGCGACAATGTGACCAAAGCAGTTGAGAAGTATGGCAGCGCCTGAGTTTGGCCAGGAAAAATGATTTTAAAATATTCATGTTTTTCTTTTAAAATTACGGCATAACTGCAGATAACAATTGTTCAAGCTTAAAAAATTGCAAATATGTAAGATAATTAATTTACATATGCTTAAAACAAATAAAAAAGAATAATATTTTATTTTTTAAAAAGCTAATATTAAAATGTTAATTTATGTTAAATATTTGTTTTCTACAGTATACTCCCGACATATGAATCTAATATTTTATGTTTATGGATCTGAAGTTCCATTTCACTTTTGCCATAAAAATAAGAAGTAATTTAATATTATTTACATTTTTTTATTAATTGGAACAAAACAAATTTTAAATATTTCTAAGATTAAATTAAAAAAATCAGGCATCGTGTGAGAAATTGTTAGGGCAGGTCGGGGGTGGGGAAGTAAGATAGGACAAAGAAACAGCTGATCGACTGTTTTTGTTTTGTTTGAAGAAACATACGGTCAACGATCTTTATATATGTAAGCTCAGCGAGCAGCAAAAGAGCGAATCAGCTGTTTGCCGATCTGAAGGTCGTTGACTGTATGTTTGTGAAGAAGTAAACGAACAGTTGATCTACTGTTTTTGTTTTGGCATTCACTGAAGTGTTTTCTATCTACAACTTTAGTCAGTGCCAAAACGAAAACTGTAGATAAACTGTTCGGTCATTCGAGGTCGTTGAGAAGAATCTTGAGAAGAGAATGAGATGAACCTTTTGACCCTTTGACCCCTTTTTTTGCTGTTGTAGCCCTGGAACTTAGAACAGAATGTGGTGAATCTGATGTAGCTCACTCACAATTTTTTTAAGCTCCAGGTCCAAAAGGTTCAAAAAAATAGTTAAGAAAAAGCGATATAGCTGCTGAACATGACGTCCCACACTTAGGACTCATCTGAAATTTTAAAGAGGAAAGATTAAGCCTTAATTCAAGCTCAAACTAGCAATATACAGACAGAGATCTCTTACATATTGCAGGTTTTATTGTCAGTAAGAGAAAAAGGTAAATTTTTGTTGGCCAGTGTAATTAAAAGATAATGCTATACGTTTTTAAAACTTTCACATTAAATAACATCCTTATAACAGAAATCCCTAATTTGCGTAAGCGCTTATGTTAATACATACATACATACATATGTAAGCAATGCATGTATACATGCTTGTGTGTACACTCCTTGGTTCAAAATCGCAAAATAATACATCTTCCCAATTCCACGTGGGGGAGGAGGGGGCATGTCAAAGCTCAGTAAGGACATGCAACTAAAAAGTAAGCAAAGACCCCTTTTAATTAACAAGTTAGTTTTATATTCTTAAAAAAAAATATAATTCCAAAATAATAAATCTTTGGATTTTAAAATTTTTTAATTAAATATAATAATTATTTTTGATTTTACTGCTTAAAATAATGATTATGTAGTACATAATATGTAATGGTTTTAATTTTTTTGAAGAAAAATAATAATTATTATTGTTTAATAAAATATTACTCAATTTTAATCATTATTAATGTTAAAAATAAAAACAAATTAATCTGTATACAATATTATGTGATTTTAAAAATAAAACGTATAATGATTACGTTCCCTAGAAAAAATACCACATAATTATCTACATTCAAAAATTAACATCAGATTGACATCTTTTTCGCTTTGTTCATATAGCCAGGTTGGCCGAGCGGTCTAAGGCGCCAGATTTAAGCTCTGGTTCTCGTGAGAGAGCGTGGGTTCGAACCCCACACCTGGCAGTTAAGGAGGAGTAATGTTTCCTTTTTTTTTTGGTTTTTTTTTTTATGTTTTCAACAATGTATTAAATATGATTTATAATAAATAAAACTTTTTAAGTAAAATTAATTATTAATTATTATAATTATTTTTTCCCAGCATTCAAAATATTCACAAAACAAGTTAGCAAATAAATTTCTATTTATTTTGCGTGGCTCAGAAACCAATTCTAATTAATTAATTTTTTATTTTTCCAGCTCTAAAAATATTCTTAAAATAAATTAGCAAATAAATGTATATTTATTTTGTGTGCCTCAAAGGCCAATTCTAATTATTCGATTTAAAGCAACCTTCGCTCCAATTGCCACGCTTGAAAAAACATTTCTACCCCATAAATTATGCAAATAATTTTCAAAATTTTTCCTTGGCTTGCGCTTGCCGGCCACCCTTGTATGCACCTTTATATGTATGTCCTGGCCCATTGATAAGGATAAGGTGGAAATTGCTTAGTTAACCAGTCAGCCAACCGCAATTAAGCTGACCCAAAGCCGTTGCCAGGAAACACTCGCCTTGTCCGTCCACAACAACATCGAGCCAGGTTCAGGACGAGAAAAACGTGGTCAAAACCACCACCACGCCAACGGGTGCAGGCACCACCAAAACACACCAAGGACAAACCCTTGCCGCTGGTCGGGTCAGTTCAGTTCGTGGCCATAAACAAAGAACACCCGAGAAAAGTGAAAATATTGGGTATTAGTAATCAAATGTTGCTGCAAAATACAATACAAGCTCAAATGGGTAATTTTTTATAAATTTTATTTAAGCTTATTAAACTTACAACTGGTTAATAAATACAAAATGAGTCAGAAAGTGTAAATGTGTTCTGTGCAAAGTTCAAGAAAGTTTATAGGAAAGATGTTAAAACTATTTTGCAATTGTTCTCTTTTGTTTATTGTGGTATTATAAATACAAATAATACAACTTGAATTTAGTTTTAATAAATAGTAATTACCTAAATGAGAAGGCCAATAGGGGAAACCATATTATGAAGATCTTCAAATGGAATCTAGGATCCCTTAAATCCAATTGTGTAACCACCAAAGAACACCATAAAAAGGGTAGATAATTTATTGAATAATTTAACTGTTTAAACGTCCTTCTCGAGGCATTATTTCTCAAAGGAAGTGAACATATTATATGAATTCCATTTAGTATTTAATTAAATAAACAAAAAATTGAAAAAAAACTTGTTCTTTAAATGAAACTTTAAAATCGAAAAGTGTTTTAGTGAAAATAAATATGTGAAAACAATTCTTACACTTAAATGCATTAAATTGAGTACCAAAAATGGGCAATTTAAATATAAATATTATTTATTAAGTATTGACGAATATAGTGTGTGTTGGTGTGTGGTTGTGTGTGTGTGTGTGTGCGGTACATGTTTTATTTTATTTTTTTCTTTAACGAGCCTAATCTTCTTAGATGGATGTTGAACCCCATTGGCGTAAACAAAAAAAAAGAAATAGTATAAAATGCAAAAATATATACTATACATATTGCTATACATATATTTTCCATTATTGATCAGTCTGTGTAATCTCTCTCGCTGGCCCCACCCATGCTCCCTGCTTCCTGCTCCGCGCTCCCTTGCTTGTTGCTCCCCATCCTCGGATGCAGTGGCTCCCCTCTCTCCCTGCCTCCTCCTCCACCGTCCGTTCAATGAACCGGCACCGTGATGCGGGGCGATAAACTTTTGGCTGTGGCGCGATTCCGGCGCTGCAAAAACAGCTTCACGTTCTCGAGCGGCAGCTGGAAGTGATAGTAGGCGCAGTACGGCAGCGGGTCCCAGTAGGCGAACAGCGCCTCCCGCTTGTCCAGGGCCGTCGTCGAGGTGCTCCGCTCCAGCGCCGACCAGCTCCAGTTGGGCAGCTCGTCTTCGGGCAGTCCCCGTCGATGGATGCACTTCATGGCGCGGCACAGGAGCTGGGCATGCGATCGATTGTGGCATATGTAGGGCAGGGCCACGCCCAGTCGCGTGCCCAGTGGCACGAACTGTCCGCCATGGGCGGGACTCTTGACCAGGCGGAAGCTAATGTGTCCATTGATGGGCTTCTGGAAGCGCACCTTGGCGAAGAAGGAGCGCAGCCAGAGCTCGATTTGGGCCTCGTCGTCGCGGGGCACGGGTATGAGGTTCTTGGTGTGATGCTCCACACGGCAGCTCACGTTGGCCACCACCCGCGAGTCCTTGACGGTGGTGCAGGTCACGTAGTGATGGTAGCCCGGCTGATCCCTGACCACCAGCCACGGCTGTCGCTCGCTAATCTCGTGCTGGTTGAGCTTAAGCTCCGCCCTCCGGTTGGGCAGTATGTACTTGTGCCGCTCGAGCACTCCCTGCATACCGGCGGCCATCAGGATGTTCCTGTAGCTGCCCACGAATCCGCTCTCGTAGATCTGCTGCAGCTGTTGGGGCGCCGTGAGGACGACATGAGCTGGCAGGGCCATCTGTTGTTGCTCGCATCTCTGGAAGAGCTGCAGGCAGTCGTCCAGCTGCTGGGTCTCCTGTACTCCTGGAATGAAGCTGGCACAGCCCAGCACCTCCAGGTGCGGCCTGGCCAGGGCGTCGTAGTAGGCCGGACTGGTGGCGCAGACGGGTATGTAGACCGCTGGCCGCTCCTTCTTAACGATATGGCACAGGGCGGCTATGTACTGGTCGGGATTGCTGGCCGTGGGCCGAGGCACCACATAAAACTTGTCCACCGCCGTGGAGAAGCGGGCCAGGCCGAATAGTCCTTCGAATTCGAACACCACCACGCGGGCCCCGGATCCGTAAAAGTTCCGGGCCAAATGAAGCGTCTGGATGGTGCTGCCACAGCTTATAAGAATGGTCTTCTGGCGCTGCACCGAGCCCAGGTCCTCCTCACCGCTCAGCAGCCACTTGACCAGGGCAATGGGCACCCGCAGCAGTTTCCAGAAGATCCAGAGCAGGGCGGACAGCCAGAAGCTGGGAGCTGCTATGGAGAGGGGTACGTAGAGGACATATCTCAGGATGGTCAGCACCAGACGCATCAGCAGCTGGGGTCCGAAGAGCAGCACCCTGGCTCCGAGGCTGGGCTGCGGCGGAGCCTGTGTCTGGAACTGGCTCCTTAGGAGACTGCCGTCCGCCGTCCGCTGACGTCTCAGGGTCACAAAGTGACGATGCGGCGTCTGCGCGTCCTTGTCCTCCTCCTCCTCCGATTGGCTGGGATGCTCTGGTATTAGATCCAGGGAATTGATGCGCCGGAACTTGGAGCGCGAGGCCTGGCGGAGTTGCCGGGCGTGCTCCTGGCGCAGCAGCAGATCGTCCAAAGTCTGCGACATCTTCTCTTCTCTTCACTCACACACAACACACTCTCTCGTGGAGTCGCGTATTCCTCCGTGTAATCTTTGCCGTATAATCTCCGCCGTATAATCACCGATTATCGTCGCCGTGCTGTTGCTGGCAAAATCCGAACTGTGACTAAAGCGCGTTTTAAATAGGAGCTATACTTTAAACCTACGGGATGCAGCCGGGCCGGGCCGTGGCGTATTGATAACCCGCCCCAGGCACATGCCCATCGGCTGGGATCGGCCAATAAATACATGCCAATACCTATGCCACTGCATGTGTACACAAGGAGAAAAAACGGAGAGAAAAGTTAAGGATTTAATTACATTTATTAGCTACCAATCAAGGCTGATATTCTCTGATGAAGTTTAGCTTTAAAATGTATATTTTATATAGAGAATTAATGTGCCATAATAAAAAGTATAATTCTTTATAATCTCAGCTTTCTTTTGGTATAAAATATTTTTTTCTGTGTTTTAAATTGTTATCTAAAAGTTAGCTAATTGCGTTGTTACATTTCTCAGTCCCAAGTCTAAGCCATTCTACAAATATTTTGTAATATATGTTGTTAATGAAATTAAGTAAACTGATTAAAAACAAAGTAAATGCTTAGTTCAATGAGGAAGATATTATAATCGAGTTAGTTTCTTAAAAATTTTGCTGCCAGTGTAGAAAACCCCATTCGCTTAGTTTCTATTAACGATTACCTTTAGTGCTTCTTTATCTCGCTGATTAGTTTATTGAACTGCTTTATTTCGGCTGGAAATAGATTTCAGACATAGTGACCATGATTATATTGTAAGAACCTGTCTCTATCGAGGCGAGACAATCAGCACAACAAACTATTTACTCAAAAGTGACCTTAACAATGGTGATTTGCGATAATTTCTGGTAGGTCAGTATCAGGCTTTTATTTTGGAGCGAAAATTATAGTTGCTAAGCTCGAAATCTCTTGGAAAATACCTATAAAATAGGAAGATTTAAATTATATAAAACACATAAATAAGTCAAATATTAATGAAAATTCTGCAGGATCATTAAGAAAGTTTTACCAGTTAATTAAACTACCCATTGGCTTGATTCAATAGCCATTCTCCCAGTGTATTAGCAGTAATTAGCTACCGCACTTATAAACACTTTTATATATGCCTGATCAGTGGATGAGTATTAGTGATATTGTCCCCAACTCTCCTCCGGCTGATCCTCTCTTCTCCGCCTCAGTCCCCTCTTTGCCGGGTCCGCTGTCTGTGATCTTTGGCGATCGCTGTATAAATCATCAAAGCTCGGAGCCCAGAGATTGCGGATTGAAGGTTTCATTTGCTCGCTGGATGGGCGCCCGTTGTCAAGGGAAGGCGGCGACAGAATCGGGGAAATCTCCCGTTCTCGGTGTTCCTTGATGGGATCTGCGGAGGAGATTTGCTTCATCGATTCGCGAGTGCGAATGCAGTGCAGGTCCCAGAGCCCGATTAGTGGGAGAGTGGGACTTTGATCCCAAGGTATACTCAATCCCATTTCTGCCCCCTGATAAGCAGGTCTGACTATGAACCCGCCGCTTGCCGGACTGCGACAGGCAGGCAAACTTATGCTGGAAATATTATCTCACACCTACACATAGTATAGACCTTATGGCATCGGGCCGAGATTAAAAACTGAAAGTGAAGCAAACAAACACCTTAATGGCATAACCAATCTTCGGACTTTGAGAGTCTGAGTCGGGGCACATAGTTGTCGCAGCGGAGCTCGGAGCTCCACATACCTATGAATATAATGAATACCATATATGTGATCTGTTTGCACGAGTTTTATAGCATCACCCTGGCATGTACCTGGCTGGGCCTCTAATATTTACCGCCTCAAGGTCGCTGTCCAGGTTAAAGCGAGGACTGATAAGGGCGGCGTTATATATTTAAATATCATCGTTTCAGGCGCTGGCTCAGGTTTTTTTCGTGGCCATTTTTCGTTGTTGAGCCATGGAAATAGCTGCTGTCCCACCTATATGCGCCGGCTGTATATTATTATTGCACACACATGCAGCTCTCTGATATGGACGTCGGCGGCGATAACCCCGAGGGTTCGCCTTCTCCATCGCAATAGAATTCGCAGAGAGCAACCTGTGCCAGGAAACATCTTGACATTTGCGAAGGCTAATGAAATGTTAGCGTTAGCTCCGATCTTGGGGCATTATGTGGCTGCAGATAATGCCAATCTGCATTTTTCGGGATTTAGAAATCGGGGAATTTGGGATGTTTGTTGGATTTCATTTGAAGGTGGCTTTCAAAGCTTAGTGAGTAATGTTTAACTACTTCTTTGGCTTTCTTCGAAGGGTTGAACTATTTATTCTTGGAAGCTAATTTATATTCACCGCAAATAAATCATGAAAAGGGTTAATCGCATCGACAGAGTCCCCGCCCGTTCCTGCTTGATTTATGGCTTGGCTCGTTGACTTATTAAAAGCAGTTAGGCATGAACCATGTGACCAGCAGTAGGACTTGCACCGCCTTCAGCGCCACCAAGATATCAACCACCAACGCTTAGAGACAGCTGCACTTAAAGAAATAAATTACCAAGTGGATTTTTAATTTAAAATAAATTTATTTAATTAAAGCTAAAAGGGTAAAATAAAAAGCGACTAACAAATATGTTTAAAAGATGATGAAAACTTAACTCTAACATGGAGAAATGTGTAGAAAATGTTGCCAGGTAAATGTTGCTTGAAAAATGTTCGTATGCAAATGATGCTAAGAACATGTTGAGCAACATTTTCTATTGGTAAGAAACTGAAGCTTGCTTGGTTTTTATGTCATGGGCCATCTCTTTAAAGCCTCAAAAAAATGTATATTAATAAAGTTTTCTAAAATTATCAATATAATTATCAATTATTATCAAAGAAACAAATAAAATTCTAGAAAAACCAGCAAGAGAAAGATACTGTACTAAACCAACTTGAAGAGTTTTCCGGAAGTGGATGAATTTCGCATTTAACTGACTTTAAAATCAACTTGAATATAATCTGCTGACTTGATATGATATGATATTGAGTTCAATTTTAAACAATTGAAAAATTGCTTACAAAACATCAAAAAATTTAAATCCATTCCCAGCATCAACCATTATAAACTCTATAATGTTTTAATTTTTGTTATGTTTTAAACTTCGTTTTTTTTTTTTGGTGTACCCCATCGATATCGCCCCGATTTGACCGACCGCATTCGGAATATGCTTCGAGACACGATTTGCATTTGTTGCTCGCTCGCACGCCAAACATAATTGTGAGCTCCTCTTTCCGTAATCAATTGCGGTTGCCGCTGGTAACCAGGAATTTGTTAATTCAATGTTTATTCCGTCCCAGTCCCCTCCCTGCCCTCCGGGATTTCTGCAGCGCGGAAAGTTGCAGTCCCCAGACGGCAAACGGGCCCTAATGGCGGTTAGTTCGAAAGGGGAATCCTTGCGACTTGCCAAGCGCTCCTTACGCTTCCTTTCCTTGCTTGAAAAGTTTGGCTCTGGCGCTCAGTTGGCTCAGTTCCGCGGGCCCAGACAGTTGTTCCGGTTCGATCCCAGCCAGTTACTCAGGCACTGATTAACTTTCCCTCCTCGAGGAGCGAGCGTTAGTTGCGTTTAGTGCTTCCGCATTCCGCAAATTTGTGTCAATTGCCACCAGGCAGGACACGTTACTGTTGCGGTGGAGTGGCATTGGAGTCGCAGGCCTCGAGGCCCAGGATTCCGTGATAACTTGATGAGTATTCAATTGGAGCTCAATCAGTTAACAACAGTGTCTGGTGTGCGGTCTTAATTCAAGTGAAAAGTAAAACAATAAGAAAACACACAAAGTTGTTGACAGAACTTAAAGTGGGATAAGGATATACCAAATAAAACGTATAACAGCTGCAGTGGGAATGTAAGTTGAACCGATTTTGAATAACTTAAAGCGTGGATTTAGTTTAAACTAAATTAAAAGTATAAAAAGTTGTTAAAGTAATACATAAAATTAGAATATTTGATATAAAAATGATGGGAAAAATGTAGTTTACTTGTAAAATAGCTGCAAAGCCAAGGCTAATGTATATCTTTAGAAAAGTATTGTGATTTCTTCAATAAAGCTTCTTATTTCATTACCTCTCTTATTAGTCAAGTGTTCCTTGGTGTATCTTTAAACTTTAACAGAAAAAGCCAGATTTGAGTATTTAAAATTACAATTAAACGAAATTACAATAAGACGAAATACATTTTAAATTTTATAGAAAAACTTTTTAAAGCGGTGATGCTTATAAAGTTAATTTAATTAATTTTTAGCAGAGAAAATAAAAGTTTTCTTCAAGCTATCTTTAGCTGGGCCAATTCCCAACCCTCTGCCCCCACTATATCGCTCATAAGCATAAACTGCGACGACCTCCATTTGACTGAAGCCACGATGATAAATCTGAAACTAAAATAGAAAGTACAAGCAGATTGCATGCCAAATCCTAGTCGGATATTATTATTATATTTTTTATGGTTTGCATAAACACAAATGGCAAAATGGGGGCCGCATTGGGTGGTATGGGAAGAGCAGCATAAGGAGCTCAAAATTAGGAGACGCATTCGTGTCAAAGGAAGTTTCAACAACGACGGAACGGCGGAAATGTTGTTTATTAAAATAAATACGAGGACAAGGATATTATTATGAGTTTTCGGAAGGGGCAGACTATGGGGGTGCAGGACTGCAGGATTGCAGGAGCATGGAGTGGGGGTACATGGGGAATCGCGGGGGTGGTAAACACAAACACTTGCTGTCCTGGTGACAGACTGTGCAATGCGTGTTCGTTGGGGCAGGGGCTGGGGCCCCGGAAAAACTATTTCCTCAAGTGGGCCCCCCCAAAAAAAAATATCATTCGAAAGTATGAACCCAAGGAAGTCCTGCCACCGGGCGGGATCCTTCCAAGGGGACTTTCTGAGCTTGTTTATTTGCAAGGAACATCACCAACTCGGGTTCAGCTGTCATGACGACTGGCTCCCAGGGCCCGGAACAAGTTAATAAATCAATTTGGACTAACTTATCGAGTCGCTTTGGAGCGTAGGCGAGGCGCCAAACTTTTACCCATAAAGTTTTCACTTCGTAATACCCTAAGATCTCTCGGCTTAAAGGGTACACTGGATTGGAGGGGTTTAATTGAATATTTTTCTTTAACGAAAGCCATAATTTTAAGTGGCTTTTGTGTTAGCTTTAAAATATTATTTAAATGGTTTTTGTTTAAATCGTTATGTCTATATAATTTCTTTAACTCTTCTTTAACTTTTAACTTGTTTCCCTTGGCTTACAATTAAGACAAACCACAAATACCAGGGAAAAAATTCCTACTTAAGTTTCTTCTATAATATCTTCCTTGAGACACTCTCACATACCAAAGGGTTAATGGGTAAAATTAAGTCTTAACCCCAAGCCGCAGGAAACTCGACTTTTCGACGCTGCACGCAATGCAAAGCCGCAAACACAGCAATTTCATCGAAGGAAACGAATCAAATTCACTCTCTGCCTTCCCTCAACTCCTCCCACAGATGCAGGCGTATCGCGATAACTTCAAGCAAACGCCCTGCCCATCGGCCGTCGACCTTCAGACGGCGGCGTCGGTACCACCATCCGCACCCACCGCTTCGCGCCTGCCCTTCTCGCGCGGCCAACGTGGGCGTGACCCATCGGCCAGTGCCGCCTCCGTTGCCGGTTCCGGCGTCCTCACGCCCAGGATGATGAGTCCGGGTCCGCCGGGTGGCGGTGGAGGAGGAGGAGGTGGAGTAGGCGGTGGCGATCCCTCGGCCCTGCTGCGTCAGAACCAGGAGCTGCGCCAACGTCTTGCGGACGAGTCGCACAGCTACCGTCGACGCCTGGACACCTACAAGCAGGCGCAGCATAATCAAGCGAATCTGGTCAGCCGTCTGCAGTCGAAGATCCAGCAGTATCGCCAGCGATGCAGTGACCTGGAGGAGCGCATGCATGAGACCATCAAGCCAACGACCGGCACAGGACCTAAGCTGACCACGGGTCCCACAACCAGTCAGGTTCTGGTGAGTAGCGGCAACTCTTCATCTTCAAAGGACCCTTTGGAAAACCCCCTTTTTTATATCGTTTCAGTGCTCCACTTCCCTGACCCTGGGCCAGAGCAGTTTGCCCTGCAGCTCCTCGCTGGACTCGCCGCCGCCCAGCTGCAGCCGAGACTATGGCCACGACGATGTCCTTGCCACCGGCGGTGGTGGCGGCACTGCTGACCTGTGCCGCAAGCTGGAAGAGGAGCATCAGCGCTGCGAGCAGATCCTGGCCCAGAACAGTGCACTGCGCCAGCAGCTGGAGGAGTCGAATCGCACCAATGAGGCTCTGACCAATGACCTGCAGAAGCTGACCAATGACTGGGCGGGCCTGCGCGATGAGCTGCTGATCAAGGAGGACGAGTTCAAGGAGGAGGAGCAGGCCTTCAAGGACTACTACAACAGCGAGCACAATCGCCTGCTGAAGATGTGGCGCGAGGTGGTGGCGGTGAAGAGATCCTTCAAGGAGATGCAGACGGCCATGAAGGCGGAGGTGGCCAAGATGGGTCAGGAGATTAACTGCGTGGGCAAGGACATTAGTGGCTCCAATGCGGCAGTGGCCTTTGCCCATCAGCAGGCCAAGCGGGCGGCGGACGAGGAGCTCAAGCAGTCGCAGCGCAGCAACGACGAGCTGCAGAACCAGTTGGCCACCCTGAAGGTGCAGTACGAGAGCGCCCGTCACGAGATCATGGAGCGCGATCAGCGGCTGCTGGAGCTGATGAATCAGCTCAAGAAGCTGGAGGACCGCTGCGCGCAGGCGGAGTCCCAGGCCGCGCTGGCCAGTCGCTATAGCGACGAGATTGAGCGGCTTAACAATTCCATGCGGGAGATTGCTCAGGCCGTTGTTCAAGACGCTGAGATCGCAGATCGCGAGGCAGACGCCGAGGTCACCGGCGGGGCCATGCAGCACATGCATCTGTCGCGTGACGCCGCCGCTGGAGCTGGTTCGGGCAGCACAGCCGGTGGCGGCGGTAAATCCCCGCGTCGCAACTCGACACGCGCCTCACAGGCCTTCGCCGAGGGCACCATCTCAGCCGTGCAGGCGGCGCTCCACAAGTACCAGCTAGCCCTCCACGATATGCAGGTGAAGTTCCAGCACTCCAGCGAGACGCTGCGGACCACCAAGACGCAGCTGGACACCAGCGAGGGCACCAAACAGCTGCTGACCACCAAGATGCAGCAGCTCACCGAGAAGCTGGATGCCAGCAACTCGAAGCTGTCGGAGCTGCTGCAGGAGCGGGAGAGTCTGCAGAGGGGCCTGGAGGATGTCCGCACCCAGAAGCAGCAGTCCGAGATGGGACGCGCCGATATCAACAGTGCGGTGAGTCTGGGGAGGATTTGGGTTCTCTGAAGTTGTGTCATATTTTTTTCCATACGGATTAAAGATTTCATAGCTCTCTTAATATTTATAATAATATTGTATTATTTCTCTGAGTGTGGGTGTCAAGGAAGATTGGGGGCGGATCAGTGATAACTCGATTAGTCTGCGTCTGAGACTGATTACGCCGCAGATTATATATTATAATTAATAATAACGCTTTCAGCTTAAATCCGGGGTGATGCCATGTCTGCGATGATTTACAAATTATGCCCGCGGCGATTGCATTTGTGGGGGGATAAGTTCATAAGCACTCGGATTTCTCGTATTAAATGGGTTTAAATGGGTTTAATGAATAAACAATTAAAGATATTTGAGCCCAGTGAAAGCGAAATTCCCTATCTCAAAGAGTATATCTAATTTTTGTACAATCCAGACATGTTTACCCTTTACTATATGTATATAGTTATAGCTTTAAATCCTTGAATTATAAGAATATATTAAAAATTCTATTTTAGTTTCTTTTCAGTCTGTTTAGTTATATCATTTAAATGCTGTGCTCTTTTGCTAATCATTTAAAAAAATATATTATAGAGCTTTATTGGAACTAAAATGTAAAAAAAAAATTATAGGAAACAATCTAAACAAATTGCTTAATTATATAAATAATACTCATAATTCGAGACTCGTCAAGATCACACTGAAGATTTGTCCAGACAAATTAAGAAAGTGTGTTTAGTTTTTTGCTGACTTTGCAGAAATTGTTGAAAATTGCTGAGGTAGCTTAAATTTGTTGCTTAATCATTTTATTTAAAACTAAGTTCTTATTGATTAAACCTAAACGAAAATAACCCTTGAAACCCTTCTACTTCCTTCAGTTTGAGAATCTGAGCGGAGACTTTGAAAAGCTGCAGCTGCACAATGGAAAACTACAGAAACGCATCGATTCCATGGAGGAGGACAAGAAGGCTGTGGAGCTGGAAATCCAACGCATTCTAAAGGACAAAAACATCACCGAACTAAACTTGAGGTAAGAGCTACAATTCCAAATCAAATGAACTCCGCTAAGCCTTGGTTATACCAACAGATCAGAGGAGGATCGCAGTAGTCGCCTGCGGGAGGAGACCATTTCTCTTCGCGAGGAGCTCAACCGGGTGAGCCTGAACCGAGATTTGCTGGAACAGCAGCGCATCGAGTCGGATAACCTGATCAATCTGCTGGAGAAGCAAAAGTCCGATTTGGAGTACGATCTGGATAAGCTGCTCCTGGAGAAGTGCGATCTGCAGGAGAAGCACGAAAAGCTGTCTAGCAACAGCTGCTCCACCACCGATGAGCTGAAGAGCGTTCAAGGCTGCCTGCTGGAGGCGCAGGAGGAGCGCAAGAAGCTGCGACTCCAGTCCGCCGATCAGTGCAACGAAATCGGGGAGCTCAAGAAGGAGCTGGCGGTGCTGGACAAGGCAAGGCTCGAGCTGGAGACGGATAACCTGTCTGCCGGCGAGAAACTCAAGTGTCTGCAGCTGGAGAAGGAGAAGATTCTGCAGGATCTGGCCTGCGTCACACGGGATCGGGGCGACATCCACAACCAACTTACGGCCATGTGCCGCAAGAAGGAGGCTTTGAACGAGGAGCTGATGCGGACTCGCCAGCGCTTGGAGCAAACCACCGAGACGAACAGTCGCCTGAACAGGAATCTGGAGGAAATGGTAAAGGATGTGGAGGAGAAGCAGGTGGTCATTGATCTGCACGAGAAGGATACCCATCGCCTGAACGAGCTATTGGCTGCCCTGCGTTCCGAGAAGGAGTCGCTCGAGTCGGTGCTTTTCGACACCAACACCTCCCTGGAGGCCACCGAGGAGCGACGCAGCCAGCTGGAGCGCGATCTGCAGGAAGCCCTGGTGCGGGAGGAGTCCCTGAAAAATCATGTGGCGAGGCTGCAGAAGGATCTCGACCAGTGCCAGCGGAAGGCACAGGAAACCAAGACGCATCTCATTAATTTGGCCCGCGCCGCCGAGAGTGACTTCAACCAGAAGATTGCCAATCTCCAAACTGCTGCCGAGGATGCGGCCAAGAGGCACGGCGAGGAGGTGCTCCAGCTAAGGACTGCCCTCGAGAAGCGGATGCAGCAGGCTCTGCAGGCCCTGCAAACGGCCAAGGATGATGAGATCGAGAAGCTGCAGGAGCGTCTGGCCACCTTACAGGCCCATCTCGAAAGCCTTATCCAGCAGCACGAGGAGGCTCTTATCCGGGCCGAAAGCGAGAAGCAGCAGGCGTTGCTAATTGCCCACCGGGACAAGCAGGCGGTGGCCGAGCGTATGGAGGCCGTCTCCAGGGATTTGAAGACCGAGCAGGAGGCCCTCGATCGCAGCCGGCGAGAAGCCAATGCCAGGGATGAGAAACAGAGGGCGGGAATTGGCCAGCTCAAAGACGAGATCGTGCAGATGCGCACCAAGGAGGAGGAGCACAGGTATGTGATATTATATTCCAGGTTCTTTGGATATTATTCTGAATTTTCCGCAGGATTAAACTGGAGGAGTGCATCCGCAAACAAGAGCTGCAGTTGAGCAGCCTCCGTGAGGAGCGGGACACACTCTCCCGGGTCTGCGAAGAGCTGAAGATGGAAATCCGACTGAAGGAGGACAAAATGGAAGGCACAAACAATGAGCTGCAGGACGCTCTCCGCAAATCAAAGGAGGGTGAGTACAAAACGCATCCTCTTCTTATCCCAATCTAAAATGGAATCTGATCCTCCGCCAGCTGAGGGCTTCATCGACAGTCTGCGTAAGGAGTTGACAGACAGCCGCCGGCAGCTGGCGGACAGCAACATTGAGCGGGACAAGTACTCCGGCAGCAACAAGGAGCTGCGCGACCATGTCAAGCGAGTGGAGAGCGCCAAGCGGGAGCAGGCTCGCGCCATTGAGGAGGCCCTGCAGAAGATCAGCAATCTGGAGGACTCGAAGAACTCGCTGGAGAACGAGCGCACTCGGCTGAGCACCCTACTTAAGGAGACGGAGAACCACTTCACGAAGACCACCCAGGAGCTGAATGCCACCAAGGCGCAGCTGCAAAAGGCCCAGGTGGAGTTCGCCCAGAAGGACGAGGGCGGCAAGGAGCTGCAGTGCAAGCTGGTGGGCGAAGTGGAGCTAAAGGAGCGGGCTCAGCAGGAGCTCTGCCAGATCAAAAAGCAATTGTCCGACCTGGAGGCAAATCTCTGTGCCACGCGCCAGGAGTTGGGAAGGGCCCGATGCCAGAACAACCAGGAGGAGCACCGCTTCCATGCCCGCGAGCAGGAATTGGCTCAGCGCTTGGAGGAGGGCCGTGGCCGGGAGAAGCGGCTGGAGGATCAGAAGCACAACCTGGAGGTGTGCCTGGCTGATGCCACGCAGCAGATCCAGGAGTTGAAGGCCCGTCTTGGCGGAGCTGAAGGACGTATCCGTGCTCTGGATGAGCAGCTGTCCTGCGTGGAGCTGCACAAGCGGGACACGGAGCAGAAGCTCTCTTCGGTGGTGCATACTCTCAGACGAATCGCCGGAATCCAGGTCGACGGCAGTGTGAATCTATCCCACCGTTTGCTGAGTCCCTCGAGAAGGTTCAGTCCATCCCGCAGCTGCGGCGACTACGATGCCAGGAGCACTTCGCAGTGCCCCGATGGCCCCATCGATGTGGATCCAGATCTGGTGCGAAAGGGAGTCCGAAACCTGATGCACCAGGTGGCTCAGCTGGAGCGCGAGAAGGATGACTACAAATCCCAGCTGGGAGCAGCCAAAAAGCAGCTGCAAGATGCCGCCGAGCAGCAAGTGAAGTGCGATGCCAAGCTGGGTAAACTGCAGGCCATGTTGAGGAACCTCCAGGAGGAAAAGAGCAACCTGGAAACGGACCGTAAGATGAAGATTTCCGCTATTCAGGCGCTGGAGGAGAAGCTCAAGCACCGCAACGAGGAGCTGATGATGCTGCGGGAGCGCTTGGCACAAACGGAGATGCAGCTGGCGGCCACCTCGGAGGAGAATGGACAAAATGAGGATCGTTTGGAGAAAAGCCGCCAGCAGGGCTCCAAATTGGAGAACGAGAAACGTCAGCTGCAGGAAGAACTGGCCAAGGTGGAGGGCAGGGCCAGCAAACTGGATCTTCAGCGCGTGGCCATGGAGGGTGACCTTACACGCCTCCAAATGGCACTCCAGGAGAAGGACTCCAGCATCCGTCAGATGGTCGAGCGTCTGGAGAACCAAAATAGGGCCATGACCCAACTGGAAGATCGCTGCACTGCCCTCAAGTCTGCCGTGGATCAACTAAAGGAGCGCCTCCAAAAGGCCGCTGTGGGCGAAACCCAGCTGAGGGGCGAACTGAAGACACTGCAAAAGGAGCTCTCCGAACAAGGTCACTGCGCCCAAACCAACGAGGACAAGGTGAAGCTCTTGCAAAAGTCCCTGCAGACCACGGAGAACGAGAAGCGTATCCTCACCGAACGCCTGGACAGCGCCCAGACCAATCTCAACGAGCTGCGTCGCAGTCAGCAGGCCCAGCTGGATGGTAACCAGAGGTTGCAGGAGCAGGTCAACGATCTGGAAGTGCAGCGCTCTGCCCTGGAGTCCCAGCTGCGCATCGCCAAGTGGAACCAGGAGAGCGGCGGCGATAAGCCGCTGACCAATGGCAATGGAGGCGGCGGCGAAGAGGAGCTCAGCAGGCAGCTGAAGTCCACACAGCGGGAGCGCTCAGAGCTGAGGAGCAAGCTGCAGACACTGCAGGACAAGGTCAAGCAGCTGGAGTGCGAGCGCAAGAGCAAATTCTCCGGCGGAAATGCCTACGATCGGGCTGAGAAGAACAACTCTTATTACGGAGGAGCGGCGGATTCCGGGGAATTCGATTCCAATAGATACGACGGGGCCGGAGGCAATGGAGGCACTGGTGGAGGAGGCTCCTTCAACTGTGGCCTCGATCACAGTGTGATTGAGCAGGAGACACGCGATCTTCGCCTAAAAGTGCGCCGCCTGGAGACGCTGCTGGCGGAGAAGGAGTCCGAATTGGCACGTTGCAAGGCGCGGATGAACGACAGCAGCAAGTGTGTGGATGGCATGGACTCTGATCGCTACCGCAGTGCCCAGATGCATGCAGAGAAGCTGCTCGATGCCAGGGAGCAGTCGCACCGACAGCAGGTTCTGCGGCTGGAAAATCAGGTAAGTTCTTGGCATAACACATTCGTTTTTATGGATTCTACTAAAGTCCTACCATTTCTGCGACAGATTTCCATGCTGCGCGAGCAGTTGGCTCAGGAGGCCAAGCGGCGACAACAGTATATTCTGCGCAGCTCGAAGGCCAATCGAGAGATGCAGCACCTGAGGAGCACTCTGGGGGATTCACTGAGAAACGTATCTCAGCATCCGGTGGATGCCCACCTTCTGGAAAGCGAGAGCCGGCGGTGAGTAAGGGTAGTAGGTATAGCATATGATCCTCTTTACATTAATTTATTGACCCTTTTCAGCCTCGATTCGGCTGTCTCGATGAGTCTGCCGCCTTCAAGCTGCCGGGACTACGATCGTGACTAGAGGGAGCGATGTGAATATTGAGAGATTTTGGTTAAACTTGATCCCGCCAAGAAGAAGAAGACGTAACGCTCACTGCCACATGCATTTATTTAGAGAGGCTTCTTGGACCTTCAACCCATTCGTTCTCGTTTGCCTTAGTACAATTCCAGCTGTTCATTGTCTGCCACGATAGACAATCGAATATAGTGCGTTCCATTCAGTCGCATTCCGACGATGTTGGCGATGACGATGCCATCTATATCTAACTATACGCATTAAAGGGTCACAAGTTCCGATTCTCCCTGCTGCGAGGGAGAACACCGAACTATATATCTCAACACGATCAGTTGCATTTACATTTATTGGCCGGAAACACCGAAACTAGTCAGCACGAAACAAAGCCACTAATCCCTAAATCTTAGCCATATCTAATCCTATATACAGTGCAAGTTTTATAAAATATATATACAAGAGAATAACACACCTCTAATGAACACAGTAACTATCGGGTCGAGTTTCTATTTCTTGGCGGGCTTAAGCTGCTTCTCCAGACACTCCACGACCATCTTCATGTTGGCCTTTTGGTTCGACAGCCTGGCAACTTCACCCACGATGGCGAACAGAGCCTTGGCCTTGCCCTTTTGGTATTGCTGGGCAGCCTTGGCCTGGTTAGCAATAGCTTGCTGGCAAAGCTCTCCGATCGCCTCGGGGCTGCAGATCTGCTGCAGGTTGTTGAGTTCAATGAGCTGGAAGGAGGCAGTGGGAAACCATTAGGAAATCAGAAATTTTAATAACAAGCGTTGGACTCACCTCACTGATTTTGACTGACGGATTCTGCTGCTGTAGTTCTATCAGCTGGCGAGCTGCTTGAATGTTTATCTGCTCCGAGTGCAGGTAACTTAATATATCCCTTAAATCCTCAGCCTTAATGGAGCTAAATCGAATGGAAATATAAATTTGAGTTACTTTAATACTATTGTACATGTAGTTACCAATCCTCCACATCCATATTTAGCTTATTGCAGTACGTCAGCAAGTCGTTGATAAGGAAATTGTAAATTACTTTGTTGGGCAGTTGGCTCAAGCTGCGGCTGATGCTCAGGAAATGGTCGAGCAGAACAGGTTCGTTCTGGAAAAGCACAGAAAGGAGTAATCAAATAAGTAGTCCCTGAATAGATCTATGCAAACGCACCACCAAAATAATAGAAGTATCTGCATTTAAATTGTACTGTTCCATCAGGCGTTGTCGCGTGTCCTCTGGTAGTTCTGGAATTTCCTCGCTGAGCGCTGCCACCGATAGCTGATCTTCGGTGGACTTTGAACCAGGCTTAAGATTCACATGTAACGGTGGAAGATTTGGCTCCGGCATGAAACGATAATCCTGCAAAACCTCCTTGTCTCGCATTGCCACTGTGCGCCGGTTCTCCGCATCCCAGGATCGCGTTTCATTGGTTATCACTCCACCATCGGCCACCGTTTCCAGCTGTCGGTTTATTTCATACGTAATGGCCTGCGAAATGCTGCGAACCGATCCAATGTTCTTGACTTCGGTGCGCACACCTAGCGGTTCGCCTTCCTGGTGAATGGATATATTGGCATCCACGCGAAGGGCACCCTCTATAAAAAGCAATGAATTTGTAGAAGGAAAGATAAACGGGACAATTATGTTACCCTCCATCTTGCAGCTGCAGGTCTGCAGACGCCGCAGGATCAACATCAGTTCCTTGACCAACGAGGCAGCCTCCTCACCCGTCTCCAGATCCGGGGCAAACACCAGCTCCATTAGCGGCAGTCCAGCTCGATTGAGATCAACCAGACTTCGCTTCAGCTGATCGTCATGCAGGGACTTCCCGCTGTCCTGCTCCAGTTGCAGTTGGAGAAGTTTTACGCTTTTGTAGTAAACTTTTTTCCCGGGAGTTATCACTGGGAAGCTCATGGCGCCATCGTTAGCCAGGGCAGCTCTTTGCTGGGTGATTTGGTATCCGTTCTAGAGAGCAAGTCAAAGATTTAGCTATGGTTTTTATATTAACTCTGGTCAGTTACCGGCAAATCCGCATAGAAGTAATGCTTGCGATCGAACATGGACACTTCATTCACCCGGCAGCCTAGCGCAAGGGCAGTTTTGATGCCCGATTCCACACACTTTCGGTTAAGCACCTGGAAACACACAAACTGTAGAGTAACAAGGAAAGCTTTTCTTTAGAATGATTTCTTTACCGGCAAGGTGCCCGGTATGGAGGCATCGAAATAGGCCACGGACGAGTTCAGTGGTGCTCCAAACGAGGTTCCACTACCGGAGAAAAGCTTCGATGCACTGGCGATCTGTGCGTGCACCTCCAAGCCCACAACGCTCTTCCATTTCCTGAAAAAATAAGCCTAACTAGTTTAACTAGTAAGTCGAACTAATTAATGAATTACCGTTTGGGAATGGTGGCCAACTTGGGCTGCGTTCCGAGCCGCCGGATTATTGAATAATACATTATTAAATCGCCGGGCGCGCAATCAGCTGTCTTTATTATTTAGCTTTATTAGCGGCCAGTGCTGCCAGAATTCGCACTTATCGATTGTTCCCTTTGAAAGTTTTCGTAATCAGCTGATTTTGTTTCGCGAATTATCGATTTCGATTTACGTTGAAACTGCTGGCGATAACAGCAATATCACAAAAAAGTAACCTTTTTCATTTTCAAGACAAAACATGTAAAAAAGATGAGACTAGCAGAGGTAAGTGCACCGAAAGCTCCACCAGGGCGTCCAGACACGCTCCACACTTTGGAAACTTCAACTTCAGCACTCTCGTGTTCCAGTTGACAGCGACCAAGACGAGAAAAAGCACACGCAGCTCTGCAGAAGACAACCACGACGACGACGACGACGAGTGAGTGGAGCGGCAGGACAAGGAGTAGAGGTGGAGTAGAAAATAACAGATTACAGCAAAACCACCATGGACATTGAGAAGATAATCGGTGACCTGGAGTCGAACATAACGCTGGAGAATGAGGAGGCCAAGCGGAAGCTAGTGGAGCTGTTTACGCAGAGTGAGTGCTTGTGAACTCAGCCCTTAGATCACTTTACTAAAATTCCACTATGGAATCCCTCTCCCCTAAGACAAAGACCAGTGGGTGGTGCAGTGCATGCTGGACTACTTCTACAAAACCGGATCTCAGCGCATTCTGGAGGTGTTGGTCAAGGCTCAGGCACCGCACGATGGCTACATATTCGATCGGTTGGACGACTGTCTCAAGCAGTCGCAGCTCCGGGTGCCGAGCCTCCATATCTTCTGCTTCGTTGTGCGCCATCACCCCACCTGGCTGTACAAGATCGAGAAGCACCGGCTCATTAAGAGCATTTTTAAGCTGCTCACGGTAAGTTTTGCGGGCGAAGGGAATTCATTTATCCCGGCCAGATATTGACAATCCCCACCTTGCAGCACGAGAAGGAGATAGTACCACTGATGAGCGCTCTGCTGTGCATCATCACCCTGCTGCCGATCATCCCGAATTCGGTTCCCAACTTTCTTAACGACTTGTTTGAGGTATTCGGTCATCTGGCCTCGGGGAAACTGCAGAACACCAATCGGCTGCCGGACGAGAAGCTGGTCCATTTGCAGTTGGGCCTGCAAATGCTGTTCCACCGCCTGTACGGCATGTATCCGTGTAGCTTCATGGCCTACTTGGGGGAGTTCATCAAACGGGGCAGCGGCGGAAGCATCTTCCAGCACACGATCAAGCCGCTTTTGGACACTGTCCGCGTGCATCCAATGCTGCTGACAGCCACGCCGGAAACGGAGGTGAACAATTCGCGCTGGAAGGAGATGGAGCCTCACGATGTGGTGATGGAGTGCGCCAATCTATCCCTGCCCGTCCTGCTGCCCGAAACGAGCAACGGTGATGACGGCAGCAGCTATACGTATCCGCTGACCCCCGGCTACAGTCGCATGACCTCGACCACCTCGGCCACCAATACGGACTACAGCTACCAGCTGAGGGACTTTCAGCACTCTAAAAACGACCGCTTCAATTCGTCGGGCGGAGAACTGGGTCCGATTTGGAGTCCGCACAACGAGATCACCACTTCAAGCAGTGCCATCCCGCTGACGCCCACCACATCGTTTATTCTGCCACTCCAGCCGACGATGAGTTCGCAGCTGATGGTGGGCATGACGGGCTCTTCGCCGCCTGAGGCAGCAGTGGAAGCCACGCCGGAGACAACGCCGCTGAAGGATCTGAGGGAGTTAAAGCAGCCGCACGGCCTAGTCAACTCTCATGCGGTTAGGGCCATATTTACAACAAGTCAGCCGTCGTCACCCATGCGCAAGGACCAGCAGAATCAGTTTAGTTTCCCCGACGTTAGCCGGGAGGCAGAGGAGGGCACCAGCAGCACGTTCTTGGAGGCTACCAGGGTGACAACGTACGAGCGACGCCTCCAGCAGGTTATCCAGGACAGACACAACGTGGAGCGAGCGGCCAGCGCTAACGCACCTTTTCCCAGCAGCCTGCCGGAAATCAACTCGGAGATCGGCGGAGGTTTGACGGTGGTCGCGGCCGTGTGTGGTGAGTGCAACGAGACGGATCGCAGCCTGTGCAGCGTGGGCGGACTCCACATGCCCACCAGCCGATCCATGCACATACTGGCCAAGGGGCTGAAGCGACGAAATCGCATGGCTAGCTACAGTGGCAACGGGACTTGTGCCGACATTGGCGGCAGCAGCACGGCAGCCAAAAAAGCTAGCTGGAGTGTGGAGACAGAGAACCCTATCCGACGGGCCAAGTCCTGCTCGGCACTGGCAGGACTGCAGCAACATATGGAGGAAACCGATGACGATGAGGCAGATTGTCTAGGTCAGAGGCAGAGGACTGAGAATGGGAAGACGCAAAAGACTGGCAGCCGCCTGCAGAGGAGCGGCCGAATCCTGGCAATAGCGGCACCCAAGGAGCCGCCCAGGATTTTTACGCACGCTTCTACCCAGACGGTGGATGGTGTGGCGAGCGCTCCAGCGCAATACGAGAATTGGTTGATTGAGCTTCTGCTGGAGTGTAAGGAGCAGCGAAACAGTTACGAGCGCAGCCTTCTGTACCCGCAGGACATTTTGGACGAGTACATCAAGCATGCAGTCAAGGCAAAAGAGAGCTTCGACGCTGAGCAGGGACAACTGATGTGCCTGCAGCTTGCATACGAGAGCTACCGGCGCTCCATTCACGCCGAGCGCAATCGCCGCCTCATGGGTCGGAGCAGAGATAAGCGCAGCCTAGAGATGGAGGCCGATCGATTGAGGGAACAACTTAAGAACTTTGATGCGAAGAACAAGGATCTGGCTGGCAAAATGGACCAGGCCATGCGGATGGCCAACGAGCGGCAGAGTAGCCACCAGGAGGAAATGGCCGATATAAGGGCCAAGTACCAGCACGAGCTAGAGGAGAAGAAGTGCCTGCGGCAGGCAAACGATGACTTGCAGACGCGTCTTACTACCGAGGTGGCTCGCCACAAGGAGATGAACTATGAGTTGGAGTCGCTTCGCGGCCAAGTCTTCAGCCTGGGCACCGAACTGCAGCACGCCCAGCAGCAGGCCGACGTGGGACTGCAGTGCAAGCAAGAGCTGGCACGCCTGGAGGCCGAGTTCATTATTATGGGCGAGGTACAGGTGCGTTGTCGCGACCGCCTGGCTGAGATTGACAACTTTAGGGCCCGCGACGAGGAGCTGCAGATGCTCCAAGAGAGCAGCCATCTGGAACTGAAGGGTGCGTCAATTGCTAGTGTTTATATTTTGCGAATGTTTATCCAAAATCTTTTATTTATTTAGATCTGAGGCACAGCCTGGATGAGAAGACATCACAGCTGGAGAGCATGAAGCACAAAATCAGCGACCTGCAGACCCAGCTGGCCAACAGCGAGAAGGCCATGACGGAGCAAAAGCGACTCCTTAGCACTGTCAAGGATGAGTACGAGGAAAAGTTCAAGGTGGGTGGGATTTCCGAGTTTGTTTTCATTATTTTAGGCTCTTAGGGCACGTTCTCAGTTTAGCTATTATATTTACGCTTTTAAAACTATTTCATATTTAAAGTACAAAAGCATTGTAATAGTTTTAGTTAACATTCTTTATTTACTTCTTTCTTGCAGTCTGTTAACAAGAAATATGACGTGCAGAAGAAGATCATCATGCAGATGGAGGAGAAGCTAATGATGATGCTTCAACAGCCACAGGGCGGAGTTGGCCATAACACCTGTTCACCGGACACGGACAGAACTGGTGAGTGCTAGAGGCCGTTTTCCAAATTGCTCAATCTATGTACTCCTCTTTCTCTCCTTAGACATTGCCTCATCCATGGAGCGCAACTCCCCGTTATCGACCTCGCTAGCCTCTAGCGAAAGTCTGTCGGCAAGCCTGCGTTCCACAGAGCTAAAGAACCTGCACCAGCTGGTAGACACGCCCTCGATGCCGGAGGTGCTGAGCAGCATGGCCGCCGGCGCCCCCTTCGAGGACAGCGCGCGTTTGCCGGCCGTGGATTTGGCCACCTCGGCCAGCACCGCCAGTGCCATCAACATTGTTCCGCACGCCCTGGAGCTGCCCTCCACTTCCCACACGATCACCCACCCACATCCGCATCCTCATCTCCACCTGCAGCAGCAGCAACAGGAGCAGCAGCAGCTGCAACTGCAACAGTCATCGCTGAGCCAGGAGCAGCAGATGCAGACGCAGGCGCAGTTTGTAAGAAAACACTAGCTTTCCTTCGCTAAACAAATGTCAAAATGGAAAAATCCACGCAAAAATCTGGAAAAAATGTAAGAGTAATGATACCAGTTCTTGGTTTTTCACATATTTTCATATTCAGTTCCAAACTGTAACTAAGGTTTAATAAATCGCTGACTCCACGCAATAATTATAAAGGTTATACAAAAAATATTAATGTTTGAAATTTTAACTTGTTTAGCACATTGCAATTTGTTGTAAAAAAAAATGGTTTTGATACGAGGCAATAAGTAAGGCGCGCATTCATATTATAATAAACATTTAATTAAGATCAGCAAGCATAAACAATTGTTTCAATTCTGGTAATTAAAGCAGCTTGGCGATTATATAACAAGCGCCAAACATTTAAATTAATTTTGCCAAAGAGAGCAAACAAAAACATAAACAAAATCTGAGAGCATTGCCAGCAGCGAAAAGCTGGGCAAGGTGGCAACGCTAATGCAAACAGCTGACCGCAGGCAAAGCAACAATAAGAAGAAGAAGAAGCAGGAAACTCCCATAAATCGGATCATCAAAACTCGGCGAAAATAATCATAATGCTGTCCCAATACATGGAGGAGTTTGAGCAGGTGGGTGCCAGAGCCCCTTATATATTAAATAACTTAATCCCACAATTATCTTAACCAGGAGCCCTTTGAGGTGGGCGAATTCATCGAACGCCTCACCTGGCGCACCAATAATGAGCTGCAAAACAGCGACGACTTCAGTCCTGTGGCCCTCCACGACACCTTCATCCAGACGATCAAAGACCTAAAGATTCTGCAGGAGAAGCAGCAGAGCAAGTGCGAGCGGCTTGAGGAATCGCTGCGCCAGGAGAAGGAGTCTCATGCCAAGAAGATAGCCAAACTACAAGAACGCCACCAGACAGCCATCGATTGGTTTGGACAGCTGGACGAGAAGATTAACTCGGTGGCTGGGAAGATCATGCATCTGGGCGAGCAGTTGGAGAACGTAAACACCCCGCGCAGTCGCTCCGTGGAGGCTCAGAAGTTGCTCAACTTTATGGCCGAGTTTCTGGCCGCCGGACCCGTCATTGTCAACGACATATTCACGGATGCCGCCCGTCTGAGCGAAGCAGCCGATGTCATCCAGAAGCTATATGCAATCTCGCAGGATCTGCCGCCCGGGAATTTTGCCGAGTCCAAACGGAAAATTGAAAAGAAGTACGATGAAGTGGAGCGGCGGCTGATCGAAGAGTTTGCTGCTGCCCAGAAGAGTGAGGATATTGAGCGCATGAAAACCCTTGCTCAGATCCTGTCACAGTTCAAGGGCTACACGCAGTGCGTGGACGCATACATCGAACAGAGCCAGATGCAGCCGTACAGCGGCAAGGACATCTTTATCGGCATCGTTCCACTGTGCAAGCACCACTACGAGATCATTCAGAAGGTGTTTGCGAATCCACAGCAGGTCATGTCCAAGTTCATACTGAACATCTACCAGCTGAAGCTGCACCAGTACGCGATGACCAAGCTGGAGGACAAAAAGGACGAGGAGAAGTACTTGCGCACCCTCTACGAGTTGTATTCACGGTAAGTTTTCAATGTTTTAGATCCTTCAGACAGTCTGTTATACATTTGAAGTGGCTCTTTAGCACACTAAAGCTCTCTACGGATCTGCAAGTCTACATGTCCACCATCGACGATGACTTGCTACAGAAGCTGACACAGCAGATCTTCATGAAGCATCTGGCCGGTTATGCCGAAATGGAGACAAAATGCCTCACTGCCAAGTGCTCTACGGAGCTGGAGAAGTTTTACGCCAGCAAGAAGCACCAGAAGACGCAGACGACTAAAGGCTTTCGTCGCAATATGGAGGTGTTGATTGCCACTAGAGCCAACATTAATATAGCCGCCATTGAGGATTATGGCGGAGAGACTTTTCTCTCCGAGGAACTAGCCATCAACATGCTGCAGGAGGCAAAGGCCTCTCTCAAACGTTGCCGCCTTTTGTCCAACGAAACTGAGCTGCCGGGGAATGCCATTAAGCTGAACGACATCCTTCTACGTTTTTTGATGCATGAGCACGTGGACTATGCCCTTGAGTTGGGCCTGCAGGCAGTGCCGTTGGCCGAGGGCAGGATTTTTCCTCAGTTGTACTTCTTCGACGTGGTACAGAAGACCAACATCATTGTACACCTGCTGGACAAGCTGTGTCACACCTCGGTTATACCATGTGTGAGGTGGGTGAACTGCTTATTCTATAACTAGATAAAGTATTCTTTATATACGACTTTACATTATGTAGTAATACTTCAAAGTACTCGGACTATGTGTTCAAGAAGCGCATTCTGATGGAGCAAATCGAGACGAAGCTGGATCAGGGTCTGGACCGTTCCATCAGCGCTGTCATTGGCTGGGTTAAGGTCTACCTACAATATGAACAAAAGAAAACCGACTACAAACCGGAGACTGATGTAGACACCATTTCCTCGGCGGTAAGTTGAATATTGATAGACGTTTAACACTTACGCTTTATATTCCTTTCAATTAATATAATACATTTTAGGCCTGCCTTCAAGTCGTGCAGAATTTACAGCCAGTAATTACGCAGATCAAAAAATGTGTAGATGGCGAAAATCTGCAGAATGTCCTGACCGAATTTGGAACTCGACTGCATCGGATCATCTATGATCACCTGCAGACTATGCAGTTCAACACCGCTGGCGCCATGTGCGCCATATGTGATGTGAATGAATATCGCAAGTGCATCCGCGAGCTGGAAAGTCCGTTGGTAACGCAACTTTTCGACATTCTTCATGCGCTGTGCAATCTTTTGCTGGTGAAACCGCAAAATCTCCAAGAGGTTTGCACAGGCGACACACTGGTGAGTGTCTTGTCCGGCAATTGTCTTTTCACTCTACTCAAATCAAATATAATTGTAGAACTATCTGGACAAGTCGGTGGTGCGGCAATTCATTCAGCTGCGCACTGATTTCCGGATCATCAAGAACACCAACTATCTGAAGGGTATTATTGAGTGAGGAGAAGGAGGCCCGAATGACTCACATTCCGAAATTTTCCACTGAGTGCCCTGTCTGCGGATTGGATTGATATATTGGCGAGGACATTATCTAATAATAATTAATTACGCGACACCCTCTGTTTTCTAACTTTCAATTAAAGTCGATTGGCTGGTTACTTTTATCTACACATCGACAGAGTAGTACTTGATTTGGTTTGCTACTCACGCGTGTCCGCCGACACCCCAACCACCCATTCCCTGACCCACACAAGCCCCCCTAAGACGACGTCATGGACAATCCCGCCTTTCCAAATCTCCGGAATCGAGTCCTTATCAGTGGAAGTGAGAGTCAGCGTTAGTTGCTCCAGTCGGCTTTCCAACCAATAAATCAGAGTTTATTGCTTAAGCGCCCGCGTAGTATTTATTTATTTACGTTTGCCAGGAGAGCGCGGGCTCCCAGTGCTCTCCGATCAGCTACTTCAGTGGGTCCCACTAGTCTTGATGTCAGTCACCTGTTAACCGCCAAGCCAAACGTATCGCGAAAAAAATTGTAGCCAGCCCGTGATCCTCATTATCGATCGGTCCCCTTTGTTATTGTTATTGATATTTGTATTTTTGGAGCTATTTGCACACCTACGCGAAACGCGTTTGTCCGATATTCTAATCGAATCGGGAATCAAGATCTCCGAGATTTGATAAAGCCATGCGCGGCTCCCTCATGGGTTACTACCTAAAAATACTCTTGGCCATTTGTGCCGTCCAAGAACTGGCCGGCGGAGTGATCAAGTCCACCACAGATGCCGCCTACAAGAAGTATCTGTCCATAAAATCTCTCCCCTTTGAAGACTGCGGTGAGTAGATCAGAAAAGATCGTGCCGATCAATTTTTAGAGCACGAGAGGAAGTAATCTTTGGTGGTTGACATTTCCGATATTTTTACGCCCGCAAGAAAATGAATTTTGATAGTTTTTAAGTTTAAGTTTTTCACTTTCCCTCTATGTGTAAAATCGACTCCCTAATTAAGTGGAAAATATTTTTCTAGAGAATATCTGAAAATGATCATCGTTAGTTTTTATACTTCCATGATCTCGCCCTCACCGACAACCATCTTCTCTCCGCTAACGAAGAATAACCCACTTTCTTTGAGTGCCTCCTAAAAGGTTTTTCATAATTTGTAGCGTCATCGAGTAAGTATTAGCGATCAGATCATAATCAAACCCATTGTAAATACCATAATCAAGTGGAGTTGACTGCTGCTTCCGTGAACACAATTACAGATTTTAAAAATAAATTATTGCGACCGTAAAGTGTATTTCCCCGATTGTGTCGCATAAATTGATCAGAAATATGGACGCTGTCAAGTTATTAATTTAGCGTTAAATGATAAATATGATTTTTGATATATTACCCCAATTAATCAATGGAAAAATACAATCAGAATCTAATTTTAAAATTGGGGGTGATAGAACCGAAAATGATCTGTGTGCATTATAAATTATATGATCGGTTGGGAAAAGAGCAAGTCCATTGACTCAAACTCTTATCAATAATATTATGAAAACTGATTTACGGGCAATAATAAATAAGCTCTAAACTGGTAAGCGTAATGCTCTTTGTAATTCTTTTTGTAATTTTTTTTTTAATTTTATCAATCTTATGAAGTTTTTTTTAGAGCATTTAAGCTTCACCATTCAACTGTTTAAACAAACTTTAAATTGTATTTTAGATTTTTTTTACGGCTTTTGATTAAAAGAAGTATTTATGGACTGAACCCAGTTAAGCAATGATTTATGTTCTAGACTTAACAAAGTGTAAACAAAAATTATTACGCCCGAATGTGGGGATTACGTTGGTGTTTCCATTGTGAACCCCTTGAGCCTCTTGAGATGATAGCAATCAAATAAATAACTTAATTAGCAGAATAGTGTTGGTATACCCTAGAACATGGTTCAATTTAAAGATAGAAACTGTTTAAAGGCCTTGAAAAGTGCACTTGGTCACAGATTATAGATTATTCCGAAATACGAAATACGGGGTGTGAGTGTGTGGATCGCAGATAACTCGGCTTAGTTGCCGGGAAAGTTTGTTTTAAAGATAGGTTCTTAGTTTGTTGCCATGTTGTAGGTGGTGGAAGCAAGGCATGGACATTGTCACGTACCCACTGGAAGTATAGTTTTAATCATATCAGGATAAGTATTAAGGACAATGCCCTTTTTTATTACGTTAAAAGTTTATGTATATCAGGAGATCATTTAAGCCCAATAAGTTACGATATGTCTTCTTCAATTTTTAAACGATGTTCGAAATTATCTGGATTCTTTCAGGTTCTTTGTACCAGGTCAGCTACCTGGAGATCGAGAGTTGTACGACGCTGCCTTGCTCCATGGCCCGGAATGCGATCATTAAGGTTACCGTGCGCTTCGATGATAACGGTAAGTGGCTGCGAATTAACGCACTGATAACGCCACAGATCCGTGCATTCTATCATTTCCGCGGAGAAAGTGCCAAGAGGGAGAGAGCAAAAGTCAGTGGGAACGGGAACCGAAAATAGATCTGCCTGCGATCAGGTGTACGATGGATGTTTGAGGGGACAGGTAGGAACCCCCAGAGGCACCCACTCACACGAGTTCGGTTGTAGGCAGCCAATGCTGGCCATAATGATTAGCACCTGCCGTAAATATAATGAATTGAGGATTGTAAATCAACGACATTTTGGCAAATTTTCCTGTTTGTTTTGTTTTGTCCCGATGTGTGCGGTGGCTACTATGTACTACTGTTTATTCCGATGCAGTCGTTGCGATTGCAGCCCGGGGGCCCCGACCCAATGCCGTTCCATAAATTCATTAATTAATGGCTAATGATATTTTGATGAGTCAGCAGAAATGGAGACGAAATCGAAACGTTTGATCGATCTTAGCTGGAATCGAAAATCTCGAGTACACCGAAGGCTGGAACAAAGATTGGCCTTTTATTTGGCTATTAAATGGAACATGCAAAATAGATAGAATCTAATTTGGAGTTTGGAGTTTGATAAGCAATCTTGGGCACACCTGAGGTGAAAATAATATTCCTCAAGGGCTTATATTTTTGACTGTATCCATCTCCCCTTGGCCATTTACTGATTCTCTTAATAATAATATTCCTTATCATCACAACAGGCAATGGCGTCTCCTTCCTGAAGCACGAAGTCCGCTGGGTGTTTAATTACATCAAGACACAGGCTGCTATAAGCCCCGATCCCTGTGACGGGGATCATGGATGTATAGAGAGTGCCAGTGACGGGAAGGCCTATTGGGCCAACATCTTTGTGAATGAGACTTTGCCAGTGGTGAGTAGCAGATTTAGTTAAAAGTTAGCAAAAGTATTTATTTATTGATTCTACATACCTTACCTTTAAGTATAAATTACTTATTGAGCTAATATTAAAAATATTAAGTTTTAAGTCAGCTTTCAAATAATGATAAACTCTAAGTAAGTCTACATCTTCTACTTCTTAAATAAAAATCCTTAATAAATGGTAGAAAACTTATTTCTAATGTACTTAAAATTCCAAATTATTAAGCTTAGCTTCAAATATTTTATTTAACTCCATTATTTAATCACCGCTTTCTTAAATTGATTAAGCAACTTAGCCATCTTTTCATCCATTTAAGGAAGTGTTGAAATATAGAAATATATATATTATAATTAAATATGATATTCATTCTCTCTGTTGCAGATGAGGGGCAGCATGCTGTGGGAGTCCAAGGATGCCAAGGATCAGAACCTCATCTGTTTTCAGGTTCCCGTTGTAATCACAGTGTAAATTTATATGTAATTACGAAAATAAAATAATTGGTGCATGCAAAACAGCAGACCGGCGGGTGTGTGTGTGTGGGAGTGGGAGTGGGAGTACTCGTGTGAGCATGTGCATCCTTTAATGAAATTTTGAATGAAAACAAGGGAGGCGCGGCATCGTAGTAGAAACCGAGAGGAGGCAAGGCAGCGGTGCGATCTCTGTTTTGGCACGCACACGGATCGCGAGAGCTATGGAGAGGGCCAGAGAACAAGTGGAGCACTGCATAGTGGTTACAAAATATGACATTAGTCAATTTTGGCTTTAAATGTATGCAGTTAAATATTATTTCCGACTTAAATCCCACTTAAAATTTTGAAAATTAAAAATAGTTAATTTTGTGAAGGTTTTCTTTTATTTAATTTTGTATAGTTTAGATTTACAAGAAATAAAATATATGGTATATAGTTTAAGTATAGAAAATGGATATTTTAGTACGATAATTTAAAAGGGAAAATCTGGGCTTTATACATATTATTACTAAGCTAAAGAATTATTCAATTTAATTGTAAATGCTTTTCTGTGCTACCTTTAGATCAAAATTCAGCATATTGAATTTAAAATTAAACAAAAAACCTGTTTTGTTTTCATAAAAATGTGAAATAAATCGTTGCAAATTGGGACATTATTTTAAAAATTTAGGATTTAGGAGATTTAGGTGAATTACCAAATAATAACACAACTTTTTAGCATTTTTTGTTTATTTTTTGTTTGTTGAAAAATATATACAGATATGGAAATTACCAAGAATTACCCGTATATCCCCCAAAACAGATGAGCTGGGTTAAGCCACAATGACCAGTGTGCCTGAATGAACAGCGAACGGAGCGGGAGACTGGGAATGGAATGGGAGCCCTGCAGGCCGTTCAGTGTGTCACTCTCTCTTGGCGGCTGCAGGTCGCACGAAAAGAGCTCCCACTTCGGTTTCGGTTTCGGTTCGGTTTGGGTTTGGACTCCAAGTTTGCAGCTCCAAGCTTATAGCTCCAATTTCCCAGGAGCGGAAATCGGATCAGGCGGCGAATTAAGAACTAAAGTGGCAGCAGGCAATCATCAAAGAAGGCGCTCTAGCTGCGTAGGTGCCCGAGATCGCGGAGTGGAGCCAGTGCATCCGAAAGTGTTTCCCCGAAAGTGTTTCCATTATTGTGAGTACCTATAAATGCTTCGCACTACTCGCCATTTGTGCGATTCCGTCGGCGTAAAATGAGATTGCCTTCGTGCTAATTGCGGATGCGTAAGGATGATGCGGGCGGGGTGCCATCGGCGGAGCGGAATGGCGATGGGTAACGGGTGACATGCCGCACCATTGCAATGGTCACACGGTAAAGCTCTCTACGCCGGGCACCGGCCGTTTTATGCTATTAAAATCAGAAAGAATCCCATTAAACACTAAGAAAACTAATTATTTTTGGAAAACCAAATTAATAATTTGGTAATTACAAATTTCTTAGTTGGGACAAGGACATACTTTTTGAAATCAATAATACCTGGCAAAAAAACCGAACAACTCTCGGAAACTAATGTTTCCAAGCCCTATTTTTTCAAATTCTATGGTAACTAAGCTTATATTTATTTTACTTAAACGAACTTTCGGTTCTAAGACTTGATTTTGGATTACAATCTTCATTTTGATCTCAAATATGTGATTATTTTTTTATCTTGTTTGGTTCCTCGGAACTATTATATCCTAAAAGTAATCAAAATACGTTCTTTTTTGTACTATAATGTCACAAAAACGTAAAAGCTTTAAACTCGCTTTAAATTTAGCTTATTTCTACCATGTTCTTTTGCTATACGTGATACTACCTACGCCTCGGAGGTACAACTATGAATGTGCACAAGGGAAATGTAATCGGTGGACCTTGAGAAGGGCTTCAGGTTCAGCAGGAGAACCTGACATAGAACCTGACACCGCCATGGACAAAGCTTCCACATCCTATGCGGATGCGCTTCGGTTGAGCTCAGGCTTGCGCTCACGCCCAGCTGGGTGCTTGAACCCCATAAATGGGCTTCTATTTGGACTTAAATGGCATAATATGATCCCGGGACCGGAGCTTCTAACAAGTTTCCATTCCATTCCATTTGAATCTTTTTGGGAAATTGCCTCGAAATTATATTTCTGAAGGTCTTTCTAGAGAAGGAACCAGTAAAATGTTCTTGTCTTAAATATCAATTTCCAGAAATCCAAATTATTAGCCTTAATTTTTCGTACAGATCTTATTTCTCTAGCTAATTTCACTAACTAACTAAAGCTTAATCTCAAGTAAGAAATAATCATTGCATTTCTTGGCCCAATTATAATAATTATTGATGAGTAGTTTTTTTGTTTTCTCTCTGACTCACATTTTATTTTCATGCTTTACCGCTGCCATTTGAGAAGGGAACTGCACGATTTCTTTTATTTTGCCACAGTAAACAATCAGTGGATATTTACATTACGGATAACTGTGATTCAGCAATGATTGTGGCCGATAATGGAACCCTTCTCCCCAGCACAGATCGTCGAACTTCTCAATTTGATCTCTCTGCACCCGAAATTGATGGTGGCCCAACCTTGTCCGTCTCCTTTGGGGTGTTTTGTTACAAACTTCAGCTGCTCCTCCGCCCGGAGTTTGTTCCCTTTAAACGTTTACTTTTATTTGTATTATTTGTATTTTTTTTTTTTTGCACTACCGATGCACTTGGGTCGAAGCCGAGGCAACAATGCGATGACGTTGCTGCTGTTGGTCAAAGTGTTAAACGATTTGCATCATATTACACAGTGGTGCTGCTGCTTTGAGGTCGCCTGGCTGGCTGTTGTTGGCTCTGCACTGCTGGTTGCTGCTGGCCATTGTCGCCGGGCCTCGTGCTTTTGCTATTGTACTAAGTCCCGAGCAGAGTCTGGGGGAAGGAGGCAGCTGGAGGATGGCGAAGATGGAGGTGGAGGTGGAGCAGGAGCTGCAACGGGAGGCAAAACAAAAGCAACAGCAGCAGCAACCACCAACGATTTATCACAGCAACGACGTCAACGACGAAATCGATCCGGATCTTAGTGCCCCTCATCGTCAACCCCATACCCAACTCCATCTGTGCTGCCCTCCTTAACAACTCCCCTGTGCCATGCACTGCGGAAAAATATACTGAACTTGTCTTGGTCTCGAGACTTTTTACTGAGTTAGTTTGAATAAAAGTTCCTTAGGAGTTGGTCAGCACAAGATACTGAGGCTATATGCTTTCTCTCAAGCAGCTATTTAGCGTTGTTTAAAATATATTTCCTAAGAAAATTTAATGTTAAACAATTTTAAAAAGAAACCTTTAAGGATTTTTATAAATCACTGCATTCATAAACAGTGTCAGAATATAATATTTCCCTCACATTTTAAGATTATAGAGGTCCCAGATTAATTATTTCAAAATATTAGAATAAATATTGGCTCGGTGCATCGTTTCTGTGTGCTATATGCTCTCGCCAAGTGCCTTTCCGCCTTTGTGTGCGTGGAAGCATAACAAGTAATTTTGAATTTTTGAATCGTTAAAAGCAATTAATCGCCTCTACGCAACGGCAGCCAGCTTGGCTGCGACGACCGGCACGGTCCTCGGCGCGACTGTCTCATCAGCGTCAGCCGCAGAACCCATTCATCTGGAAGAGTCGTGGTCGCGATCCGCATGCTGCTGCATCTCCCATACCCATACCCATCCCCATCCCCATCCCCATCCCCATTGCCATCTATATCTCCATCCCATGCCCCATTCCCCGATACACGATCCACGAAACCCCAGCATTGCCGACGCTTTACTGCCCAATTTTGTTGCAAATTTTTCGTTCCGCGGAACTTGGTGCATTTCATCTCGTCTGCTCTTAGTGATCGTCGCAGTCGCCGCTTCATCTTCTTGCGTCGATCGTCGCGCACATTCATTTGTCGCTTAATGTCCCTCAGTTAGGCCGCCCCGGGCCAGTCAGTCCCAGCTCCCTCTCCTGGCATCCCAGGGTCCTCCTTCGCCCCTCCCGAGTCGATCGCATCCCAGTCGGAGTCGCAGTCCGTGACAGCGGCGGTCAAGGCAATAGGACAAGCTTTGATTTTATTTCAATAATTAAACTCTACTTTAATTAGGCGATGCTTCTTTTATAATGTCAATAAAGCCTACTGGCTGCCACCACTGCACCACTTCTCCACTCAACTGCTCCCAGAGTGTCTGTATCGCCTTGGTATGTGCGGCATCTGCTGGCTAGGCTTCTGTGATGTGATCTGATGAAGCTGCTGCTGCTGCTGCTGCCCCTGTGGATGTGGATGTGGATGTGGTGACATCCACTTGCAGCTCTCGCACATTCGTCGTAGTCGTATTTTTCTCGATTTTGTTTTCGCTGCCTGCACATTCACACGCAGTCGAACAGCAACAAAAACCGCATAAACCGACGACCATCGGCCATACCATAAAACATTAGTTTCCCATTTGCGTGCTAAATACCCTACATGGAATCGCGTCGAGCACATTGCTCATTGCCAAGGTAAACAGTTGAGAAGGGTTCCAAAGGCATCTCGAGCAGCAGGGCTTCCACGAAATGAAAGATGCAAAATTATGCTGAAAAGTCAGTATTTGGAAAGGTGCTAAGATTAGTACACTCAAAGAATGGATTTTAAATGGAGTTATTTACTTGTTTATGGAATAGTTTTGGAGACCTTGAAAAGAGTCTTAATTTTTAATGCAGGAAACTTTTATTTATTTAAAATATGATGGAAGACATCATTACCAAATATTTATTCAGTAGATTAAATGATTTAAAATTTACAGAGTGAGTTTAATGGTTTTCAGATGAAATATTAGAAATATCGTGTACTTATCTCAAGTATTAAGCTAGAATTCCCAACAGAGCCTGACTGCAGGCTGCGTAACTAATGCCTAATTAGGCCAAAGATGTTATATAAAATGCCATCTCGAATGTAGGGCATTAGGGAGTCATCTTTGGAGCAGAGAGCTCGTCCGTCCGGCCGTCCAATGCTCTTGTGGCACGCACTATGATGCGCGCTTTGAAGTCCTGTCAAGCACTTGAGATACATTTATGTATTTTTTTGCATTTTCATTGCCTCGACTTCGGGGTCGGGACGGGGGCTGGGGCCGGGCGGCACACAAATGCGAGGAATGATTAGTTAGTTGGTCATGCAAAATGGGTGAAACCGGTTCGGTTCTCACCGCGATCGAACATCAGAAGCATTGGGATCAGAACGGGGACAGAACAGAGCGGTCAGAGTAGAGCGGGCGATCCTTCAGCATAATCAACGGGCGGCTGCTGCTGATGATCGGCACAAATTACGAACGCACGGAATGTCCAGAAACCGAGAGCAGAGCTGATCACCTGACGCATGATGATCATTTGCAGATTGCGCACACCGAGAATCGGATCGGTTCGGATGGGCAGCATGCAAGCGGCGCTGCTGGCGCTGCTCCTATTAGGCCAGTGGTCCTCCGGCACCAGCTCATTCTCTGCGCCCTCCTCCTCCTCCACGTTCAACCAGCTGCAACGCCAGAGGGTGGCACATTGGTTCCGGGATAGCAACGATGTCAAGGATAAAATTCTGGAGCTGCAGTGCCTGGCGAGATGCGGCGGTGAGCCTACGATCAGCGAACGCGAACAGTGCCTGGACCAGTGCATTCAGGAGTTGTTACTGGGCCCCAGGGCGGGCAGCTGTCCCAAGATCGGAAGGCAGACGCGCCTGAGGCTCTCCTGCCTGGACAACTGCCAGTACGACCATGAGTGCCCCGAGGTGCAAAAGTGCTGCGCCTCCAGCTGTGGCCCCATGTGCGTTGAGCCCGTGGGCGTGAGAAACAACACGCAGTTGCCACCAATTCCCAAGATCCTGTACTTCAAGAGGTCCCGTGGTCATGGCGTCGAGCTGAAGATCGAGTCCTCGCTGCTGGTCTACTACTTTCACGTGGAGGTGCGCTCTCACATTGGAAGGCACTTTGCGCCCCGCAAACTTGGTCCCTGGCAGTGGCAGAAGGTGGAGAAGATCATGGAGGAGAACATTGGACACAGCAAGCAGTAGGTAGAGCTCTATATTCGATCCAAGTATCCTACTATTCCATATGTTCGTTCCGCAGCACCTACATCTTCTTTCACATGCGGCCGGGGCGCTGGTACGAGGTTCGGGTGGCGGCCGTTAATGCCCTTGGCTTCCGCGGCTACTCCCAGCACAGCGATGCCTTCCCCTCGTCGGGCAGTAAGTAAAAAGATTAATAACTTAATTAAATCAATTAGTAAGCGAGAGCTCGACCCATATTTATATAAGATATGCCTTAAGGAACAGAAGGTATAATTTCAACAATTTTTATGACATTTGGTGAAGACTTTTCCGCACTTTAAAGTATCATTAATTCATTTCAACTCAAGGATCTAATTGAAATAAGAAAATCCTAAAGTTAACGTAAATATTCCCTCAGACCCCAAGCCACCAAAGGCACCAAACGATTCGCAGATAGTCGCGAAGCAGTTCGACGGTCGTTACATGAACGTAAAGCTGGTGTGGTGTCCCTCCAAGTCGAATCTGCCCGTGGAAAAGTACAAAATCAGTTGGTCGCTGTATGTGAACAGTGCGGAGGCCTCGATGATCACCCTTGATACCTACGTAAAGGACGTGAGTAGCCAGTTTTATCCGCCCAAAAAAAAGGAAATTCCTATTCCTATCAACTGGCATTACTTGCAGACCCATCAATTCGAGATCAAGAAGCTGCTGCCAAACTCCTCGTATTACATCCAGGTGCAGGCCATCTCGTACATAGGATCCCGCCGCCTCAAGTCCGACAAGAGATCGCTGCTATTCAACACGACGCTCCACTCTCTGGAGCCGTTCGCCCCACTCCAATGCTCTGGGAGCGGGTACAAGCGCAGGTACCATCACATTGGCACCATTAGCTCCAGCACCAGCACGGAACGACTGGCGACAACGGCCGTTGCAGCACCAGCTGGCCTGAATGAGGTTTCTCCGCCCACAACAAACCGGACAACAGAGGCCGAGGCGGCCTATGAAGTGCGTTTCCGGCTGAACCGGAAGTACGGCATGATTGTGCAGATTCTGGGCTTTCAGCCACACAAGGAGAAGTAATTATTAAGTAAACAAATTGCCAAAATCCAGAAATTACATGCCGCTATCCCCTATTCCATTGCAGGGTCTATGAACTGTGTCCCCAGGAGACGAACTGCGAACAGCGCGAGTTCCGGGCGATTCGAGCCAAAGTAAGTAATACCCTTCATGGCAGTGATGATGATGATGATGGGAGCCACGAGCCACATGTCGAACTGCCGGCTCTTAGTTCGTGCCGATCGGCTGGACCACCGGGTGAGGCCAAATCGATGGAACATCGTTGACCATGGGGATTTGTTAACAAAGTGAACTCATGTTTCCTACGTTTGACACGGAAAACATGCCTGAACAACGGCAAGTACGTGGCGAAATGCCAATCAAATCGAAGGCCAGGGTGGATTAGGGCATAGGTGCAGAATATATACTAAACAGGAAAGATTCAGATTCGAATCAATCGATATTAAGTTTCTTCTTCGTATTTGTGCTTACAGAGGGATCCGCTGGAGTTTAGCAAACTCAAGTACAACACCACATATGTGCTGAGAGTGCCGCGGTCCAGTCCCAACTCCGTCCTAGACGACTCCAGGAACGTCTTTACCTTCACAACGCCCAAGTGCGAGAACTTTCGCAGGAGCTTCTCCAAGCAGCAGATCAAGTGCAACGACTAATGAGTAACAGCAGCCCCCGGCGAACCATGAGATTACACTAGATTGTAAATAATTGTATTTAAAGCTTAACTTTTACTTATTGTTAGACTTAAGGACACTCAACACAACACACAACCGAACATACATTGTTTTCTACGCGAAGAGGTCCTTAAACTGCTGCAGATCCCGCTTTTGGGCTGCGTCTTGGCTGGTTGGGGTCCCCAGAAGCTGGGAGTTTGCCAGACTCACGCCGTGTTCCAGGAGAGCTGCTATCAGGCGCGAGGTGTAGAGAACGGGTCCCCCGACCAGGTGAAGGAAATCGTAGTGCTTCTCACGTCGCGTGCTAAATAGAATACGCTTGGAGACAAAGTCTCCGTAGTTGCTGATCCTTCCCACGCAAACGTAACGCTGCAGCGATGGAGCATATACCTCGATGGCGGCTCGCAGGCTCTCGGCCGGAGTGAGCGTGGCTGCGGGTGCGTAGGCAATCCGAAAAGGAATATCCAGGGCTTTGTAAAAGTCTATGGCCAGACTCAAGATCTGCTCCATTTCGGCGTCCGCTTCGTGGGCTGTTTGTGTGGCCACAAAGCTCTGCACCGCATTCGTTTGGGTCGCCGTGTAGAGACTGGGATCTGGACCATACAGATTCGCTTCCGCCCGACTGTAGCTTCGACCACAGCAAACATAGCGCAGCGGCAGCACGGAGGGATATACGCACAGCTTGGTCATGGATCCCAGATAGCTTTCGAAGGCCGCTCCTCCCGTCAGGTAGGCTGTGTTGATCTTGTTTTGCAAATGCTCCTCACGCACCAAATAATAGTCGTCCATGGGTGTAGCATTTGCCTCAAGGAGAACGCAGCGCACAAAGTCCGGATTGGCGGTTTGAATGAAGCCACCGTGTTTCACAAAATAACGGGCTAGAGACTGCATGGCGTTCACGTCGAAGTGAGCAGCCTGCTCCATCAAGTAGTACCGATTGTTGTCCACAAAATGTATGAGATCCTTGCTTGCTAGATGCGAAGGAGTCTTGGTCTCCGTTTTAGAGCTTGGCAGGTTGTGGCGATAGAGCAGCTTCTCTTCGCCACTAGTGGGGCAGTGGGCATGCAGGCGATTCGGCAGATGCAGGTAGTCATGTATGAAGTCATCTTCTATGGGATAGAGTGCCTGCTTCAGTGTTTTCAAGTCATTGCGCAACGACTTTCCACGCTCCTTGAGCTCCTCTAGCTGCTCTGAGTTGGCTCCAGCCTTGGTCAGCTCCTTTAGCCGTTTGGTTACCGCCTCCCGCTCCTCCCCCACTTCCGCCAATTGGTTGTGGTACGTCTGGTACCGCTGGTACTTGCCAAACACACTTTCAACTCGAATGTCCAATCCCCGACCGGCGATGCTTCGCTCTAGAGATTCCCTGTCGCTAAAGGTCTCCTTGAAATCCAAGTACGGTTGCAGGGTAACGTAGTTTTCGTTGGCCTTGTCACCCGTTATATACAGAGCAGAGATGCTCCTGTTGCCAGCCGAAAGGCATTTTTTTAAAGATGTTCGCAGGCTTAACATTACTTCTTGTATTTTTATTAAAAACAACAACAAAGCCAACCTTATCTACCGGCGGGCGAGTCAGCTGTTCGCAGCGTTGCCAGATACAGTTGCTTTGTTAAGGGTACTCCAAGAGCTGTTATCTTTTGACATTCTATTGGATTTCCCGCAAATGTTAAATCCGTACTTTCCCTTTAAAATTAATCCCTCCAAATAGTAATACATGCAATAACGATTATATTTTTATTATTAAAGTTTATTTTTTATTTATGTTTCTATTATTGTACAAAATCACCTATACAACTCGTTCAAAAGCGTTGCATAAAATGCCGGCGGCCTAAAGTTTTTAATTTCATTGAGAATTAGTTCCTTCCAGCAATCTATGGGTAAATCCATGTTCTCAAAGTTTTGATCGTACGACGGGGCGATATCCTCAAGATGGTGGTGCGGCTGAACTAAATCCCTGAGATAAGGATGGTACATTGCATCGGCGGCCGTATATCGGCTTTTGGGCATCATGTTCAGAAATTTTTCCAACAAGTCGACAGCCACCGGATCAACATGAGGGAACCTCTGCCGAAAACTGACTACTTCTGGATAGGGGTAACATTCCAGGTATTGGAGGGCACCAACATCTTCGATTTGGTTGATAAACTCCTCCGAGGGTGCGCCCATAAAGTTGAGCACGAGTTCTAGGTGATTCAAGTAATGCGTGCTAGGAAAAAGGGGACGACCCAGAAGAAGCTCAGCCAGAATGCAACCCACCGACCACATATCAACATCTTTTGTGTATTGATTCCAGCAGAAAAGGAGCTCAGGAGCACGGTACCACGGTGTTCCCACATGTTCGGTCATATGCTTGGACGACACCCTAGCCATGCCAAAATCCAGAATACGCACCTCCAGGTTCTTATTTATGGCAATGTTCCCGGGCTTCAGATCGCGATGCAAAACTCCGGCGCTATGGATGTACTTGAGACCCCTCAATATCTTGTACAGAATCACCTTCACTTCGTAGTTGCTAAGCTCAACTCTTCGCGTAAAGCTATGCAAGTCCTCACTCATCAGGTGAGTCACCAGATATACCTGCTCAAAGTCATCCATTTTGGGGTTGAACTTCGACGACGGCGGATGAAAGATGTCCAGCAGACTGATCACATTAGCATGGTCCATGTGCTTAAGGAGACGGATCTCTCTATAGACCCGCTTGGCATGCTCCGCTGACTCGAACGGTTCTAGTAACTTTTTCATGGCCACATGATTAGAGCTTCCCTGCAGTCTGGCACTGGCCACCTGTCCATAGGAGCCGGCTCCCAGGGGACCAACAATCGCATAAATGTCTGGAATCTCCCACTCGTTCCTATTCACTACTACTCTCGTGAAACCGACCATTTTGTATATTTTTGTGCGGAGCTGAAGATACTTCACGGTTCAACAATGCAAAGCTTAGTGCAATCGTATTAAAAAGTTCCTCCAACCAAGTAAATTCTTATCTTCAGTAAGTACATATAAAATACTTGTGTGATTCAACTCTTTCTCTCTTTATGACCGGAATTGACCGTGCTATGATAAGGGATCTTTCTGGACTCCAGATAAAAATAATGCAAAAATGATTAATTGAAAGCACACAAAGAAAGCGATTTACCGATATTTGACAGCCTAATAGCTTAGTCATTAGTCAAAACAACGAATTTATTGTACAATTTACAGTATTAGTGGCCATAAAACAAACATAGTAAAAACATGTATAAAATAAAAAGATTGGTCAACATAATTATGTACCTCGCTTTAAAAACAAACATCCTGTTTAATACTTGAAGTCCCTGTTGGACGGATCGCTTCTTACTTTACATCCTTTAGAACTTGGGCAAACGACGGCGGAGGCTTGAAATTGATAACCTCCTTGAAGATCAGCTCCTTCCACTTGTCCACCGGCAAATCCATGTCCTCAAAGCTGTGATCGTATGGCGGAGAGGTCTGCTCGTCGCTGGGCTCCGCGTACTTCTCGAGGTACGGATGTGCCAGTGCCTCCTCGGCGGTGATCCGCTTCTCGGCGTCCAACTCGAGCATTTTCTCCAGCAGATCGATGGCTAGCGGATTGGCGTTCTCGAATACCTTTTTAAAGCTACGCCTCTTCATGGGTGGTAGTGACTGGATGTAGGAGCGGGCGCTCTCCGAGGAGATCTTTTTCATAAAATCAGCCGGCGGCGTGCCTAGCATCTCCATGATTAAATTAAGCTGGTGAATGTGGTCGGTGCCCGGGAAAAGTGTGCGCCTGTTGATCAGCTCGGCCATGATGCAGCCCACTGACCAGATGTCCACCGTCTGGTTGTAGTGCATCCAGTTCAGCATGATCTCGGGCGCCCGGTACCATCGCGTGGCTACATAGCCGGTCATTTCGTTCTCCGTAGGACGCGCCAGTCCGAAGTCCAGTATGCGTAGCTCACAGTCTTCGTTTACGGCTATGTTCGAGGGCTTAAGATCGCGGTGAATCACGCCAGCGCTATGGATGTACTTCAGTCCACGGAGAATCTGGTAGACGAGGAACTGGACATGGTCATCCGACAAGTGCTGCATCCGTATGATGTTGTTCAGGTCGGCGTCCATCAAATGCGTGACCATATACACCTGCTGGAACTGATCCACCGAGTCCGCTGGCTGCCCCGGATGGAATACGTCCAGCAGTCCGATCACGTTCTCGTGATCCATGTGCTTCAGAAGACGTAGCTCCCGGTACGTCCGCTTGGCATGAACGGCGGACTGGAAAGGGCGGGCCAGCTTCTTGATGGCCACATGCATGTTCGTGCCCCGCACCAATGCCTTAGACACCTGGCCGTAGGCGCCGGAGCCTACAGGCTGTAGGTTCTGATACATCTCCGGAATTTCGCATTCCGTCCGGTTTATATCCAACTTGTAGAACTTCTGGGCCTTGGAAGCGGACATACTGTGGCTGTGGAGGTTACTGTTGGCGAAGTGTGGGGACGGTAGGGCGTGTCACCCCAAAATGTTGGCACAGCACCTATCGAAAGCGAGATATGTATTAGCAACTAAACGGACGAGCGATCGAAAATACTACGCTGATTACGTTTATCTTGAGTAGTTCTACGAGAACGACGGAACGGGGCTTCTGCTCCACGCCCAAGAATATCAACAACTAAGTATTGGCCGCTGGCATATTTCCTATATTTGCGCTATTACTCCACTCCGATGAGTCTTAGGAATTGGCTCGATCGGCAGCGATTAGGGTGTACCCTGCGATCGTTAAAATCTTCATACTTATTGCACAATTTGCTAAAGTTCATTGATTCACATTTTTCTATACAGGACATAAATTTATAAAATGGTACAGATAAGTGTATATACCCTTATTTGGCAATTATTTCATTTAAAAAAGAAAATCGCATAAATAAAAGCTAACGTATGTACCCACAAACTGAAAAGAACCGCACGTAAATAAAAATAAACACTCGGCGTTGCCCAACAGACACTAGGTGTGAATATGTGTTGCCATATCAAGTAAAGCTTTTAAAAAAAGCTGGCAATTCTCTCCCACCGGTGGGACCTCCAGGAGGGACTTAATACGTTGGTTAATCTTATCTCAGCATAAACAAATCGCGATGTTTGATCCTCTGGCGAAGCAAGCTCTCTTAGTTGCGCACCAAAGCTGCTACCTCACGCTTCGCCTAGCAGTTTTGACAACAGAAAACAAGTAATAGTAAGTGGCTCTCACGAATAATAACCTCCGACATAAATGAACGTAGATAAGGTCTAACCTTGACATACGTCTCCCAAAAAAATTAACTAAATTTAGAATCAATATTTAAACATAGAAAAAAATCTTTACTAATCACCAGGATTTCGTCTTTTGATTTTATATCGAAAAATTTTGAAATTACGATTTTTTGGAGACCAACAAAGATTTTTTTCCATCTTTTAAAATTTAAATAGTAATTTCGAAGGAATGATAAAGTTCGGATAATTAAAAAAATATATTATTAAAGTTTTAGCAGCTCGAAAAACGTTTTTTTGTACACTTTTTAGTTTAAATACGTATAGGAAATTTTTAATAGTGATTACAATGTTAACACCGGTCGAACTTGGGTTTCAGGCCGAGTCTGATAAGATAGTCATTGGGTAGCCACTGGGGTTCAAAGAGTTCCAAAGGGTTGTTTATTATTCTGGTAGATAAGCAGTTTTATTTGTCTGTTTTCTTTTTAGTTATAACATGACTTCGTCTCTCTTACCCGGTAACATCGTGTACGGCGGTTCTGTGACCGCCCAAGATGGCCAAAAGTCCAGATCCCTTGGCCAGTACGTCCTAGACAAATACAAGAGCTTCGGCGACCGAACGTTGCTGGTGGATGCTGTGAAGGGTGTGGAGTACTCGGCCAGCTACATGCACAAGTCCATCATCCGGCTAGCCTACATCCTCCAGAAATTAGGCGTAAAACAGAACGATGTGATCGCTCTGTCAAGTGAGAACAGCGTCAACTTTGCGCTGGCCATGTTCGCCGGCTTTGCAGTGGGAGCCACCGTGGCTCCTCTTAACGTGACATACTCGGATCGCGAGGTCGATCATGCCATTAATCTTTCCAAGCCCAAGATCATATTCGCCTCCAAGCTCACTTTGGATCGTGTGGCCAAGGTGGCTAGCAAGAACAACTTCGTCAAAGGCATCATCGCCATCAACGGCACTTGCAAGAACTTTAAGAATATCTATGCTCTTAATGAGTTAATGGACAACGATAAGTTTAGGACGCAGTCGGAGTTCACGTCCCCACTGGCTAATAAGGAGGAAGATGTGGCCCTCATTGTGTGCTCTTCGGGCACCACGGGACTGCCCAAGGGCGTACAGATCACCCAAATGAACGTGCTGACCACCATCGACTCACAACTGTAAGTATCACATCAAAATTATAAAGATTTTGAAAGATTGACTTCATCCACGATCTGTCATCAACAGCGAGCCCACGAAGATACCTATGGAAGAGACAACGCTGCTAACCGTAATTCCCTGGTTCCACGCCTTTGGCTGCCTTACACTCATTGTCTACAGCTGCTTGGGCTCCCGGCTGGTATTCCTGCTAAAATTCGAGGAGAACCAGTTCCTGTCGGCGATCGAGAAATATCGCGTGATGATGGCCTTCATGGTGCCTCCACTGATGGTCTTTCTGGCCAAGAACCCCATTGTGGACAAGTACGATCTGTCCTCGTTGTTGGTTCTTCTGTGCGGAGCCGCACCGTTGAGTCGCGAGACCGAGGATCAAATCAAGAAGCGAATTGGAGTGCCTTTTATCCGCCAGGGCTACGGACTGAGTGAGGCCACTTTGGGGGTGCTGGTGCAGAACGATGATTTCTGCAAACCTGGCAGCGTGGGAGTGCTCAAGGTGGGCATTTACGCTAAGGTCATCGATCCGGATACTGGCAAGATTTTAGGAGCCAACGAGCGTGGTGAGCTCTGCTTCAAGGGCGACGCTATCATGAAGGGCTACATCGGGGATACCAAGTCCACACAGACGGCCATCAAGGACGGCTGGCTGCACACCGGTGACATTGGATACTACGATAACGACTTCGAGTTCTTCATCGTGGACCGCATCAAGGAGCTGATCAAGTACAAGGGATTCCAGGTGCCGCCCGCCGAAATTGAGGCTCTGCTGCTCACCCACGATAAGATCAAGGATGCGGCAGTCATTGGTAAGCCAGACGAAGAGGCCGGCGAGCTGCCGCTGGCTTTCGTGGTGAAGCAAGCCAATGTCCAGCTTACCGAGAATGATGTCATCCAGTTCGTAAACGAACACGCCTCGCCGGCCAAGCGGCTAAGGGGTGGCGTGATCTTCGTGGACGAAATTCCAAAGAACCCCAGCGGGAAGATCCTGCGTCGCATCCTGCGCAACATGCTCAATAAGCCAAAGTCTAAGCTATAAGGAGAAAAGATTGCTCTAGTTTTCTTGTTTATATTTTTTATTATTGGCTCAAGTTTGTATAATAAACTACCAACTGGTTTGGGCTTGTATTTATTCTTACTTTGTTTCTTTTCTTTCTATTTTTCTGTTTGCATAAATTAATCATTTATGTAAAATTATTATTAACATTACATTGCAATTGTATTAAACTAAAACCAGATTGCTTTCATTTGTATATGAGTAACACATATACCATCAAGAAATATATATTAGAACAAAGAAAAATAAAAAAATAAATAAACAAACGCCAGTGCCTGATAAGTAGAATAGTTGATTAAGCTCAGTCACTTCGAGGGACGCTTTAAAACAGAACAGCTGCAAATTTTCTCCACATTGATTTGGCTCCAGAGGAGAGGACTTATCAACTTTGTTAATCTAATCTTAGCAGAAACGCATCCCAATATTTTATTTTTATTTGAAATAGTTCTGTCAGTTTCGCACTGCAGTCGCTACCGCACGGATTGCCCAGGAGTGAAAACATAAAAAATCTCTGTGAGTAAATCTAAAATTAAATGAATGTCAAAATCTATAAGATTTGACCTGGACCTCGTAAAATCTCCATAATAATCAACTGTTCATTGAGCAGATAACTATAACCTTTGCATTCTGAACCGTAAACATAAAGATTTTAAGTTCTCGGTAAACAAAGATAGCAAGAACAATCTTAGATACTTGGGTTTCAAAAAAAAACATTTCCAGATCTTATCCGATTAGATAAACGTCGGTTTCAAAGTCCTGTTTATTTTCTTTATCTTCAGTTAAAAGATGACATCGATTGCCCTGCCGGGTAACATCATATACGGCGGTCCTTTCACCGTTCAGGACGCCATGGCTTCCAGATCCCTGGGACAGTATATCCTCGACAAGTACGAGAGCTTCGGCGACCGAACGTTGCTGGTGGATGCTGTCAACGATGTGGAGTACACGGCCAGCTACATGCACAAGTCCATTATCCGGCTAGCCTACATCCTCCAGAAATTAGGCGTAAAGCAGAACGATGTGATCGCTTTGTCAAGTGAGAACAGCATCAACTTCGCGCTGGCCATGTTCGCCGGCTTGGCAGTGGGAGCCACCGTGGCTCCTCTTAACGTGACATACTCGGAACGCGAGGTCAATCATGCCATCAACCTGTCCAAGCCGAAGATCATTTTCGCTTCCAAGCTGACTTTGGATCGTGTGGCCAAGGTGGCTAGCAAGAACAACTTCGTCAAAGGCATCATCGCCATCAACGGCACTTCCAAGAACTTTAAGAATATCTATGCTCTTAATGAGTTAATGGACAACGATAAGTTTAGGACGCAGTCAGAGTTCACGTCCCCACTGGCTAATAAGGAGGAAGATGTGGCCCTCATTGTGTGCTCTTCGGGCACCACAGGTCTGCCCAAGGGCGTGCAGCTCAGCCAGAAGAATGTACTGGCCACCATCGACTCACAAATGTACGTTTTTGTTCGCAATATGACAAAAGTATTGATTTCCCTTTCTTATATACAGCAAACCCGCGCCAATGTCAATGCCATTGCAGGAGGTTACTGTGCTGGGCGTTATTCCTTGGTTCCACGTCTTTGGCTGCCTTTCGCTCCTCACCATCACCTGCATGGAAGCCCGCCTCGTGTACCTACCCAAATTTGAGAAGAAGCCGTTTTTGTCGGCCATCGAGAAGTATCGGGTAATAACGGCTTTCATGGTGCCTCCTCTAATGGTCTTCCTGGCCAAGCACCCCCTTGTGGACAAGTACGATCTGTCCTCACTTATGATCCTGCGGTGTGGAGCCGCACCGCTAAGTCGTGAAACTGAGGACCAAATTAAAAAGCGCATTGGTGTTCCTCACATCCGACAGGGCTACGGACTGAGTGAGTGTACTTTGAGCGTGCTAAATCAGATCGACGACTTCTGCAAACCTGGCAGCGTGGGCGTGCTCAAGAAGGGTATCTACGCCAAGGTCATCGATCCGGATACGGGCAAGGTTCTGGGTACCAACGAGCGGGGAGAGCTGTGCTTCAAGGGCGAAGTCATCATGAAGGGCTACATCGGGGATATTAAGCCCACACAGACGGCCATCAAGGAGGGCTGGCTGCATACCGGAGACATTGGATACTACGATAACGACTTCGAGTTCTTCATCGTGGACCGCATCAAGGAGCTGATCAAGTACAAGGGATTCCAGGTGCCGCCCGCCGAGATTGAGGCTCTGCTGCTCACCCACGATAAGATCAAGGATGCGGCAGTCATTGGTAAGCCAGACGAAGAGGCCGGCGAGCTGCCGCTGGCTTTCGTGGTGAAGCAAGCCAATGTCCAGCTTACCGAGAATGATGTCATCCAGTTCGTAAACGAACACGCCTCGCCGGCCAAGCGGCTAAGGGGTGGCGTGATCTTCGTGGACGAAATTCCAAAGAACCCCAGCGGGAAGATCCTGCGTCGCATCCTGCGCAACATGCTCAAGAAGCCAAAGTCCAAGTTGTAGGGTTTGGGTTTGTATTTACATTTTCTATGTTCTTTCTAAAAAATTTTAATTATAAATCATAAAAAATGTATGAAATATGTTGTAAAAATGGTTTATTTTTTCTATAAATTTGCCAATTCTTATTATAGAAGTTTAATAATGTAGCCTCCGTTTGTTTTTATTACAATTAAATACTAAGAAATAATAATTAATATTGATTTCATATCCCTAACGTATTTATAGCTGCTATATGATAAGGTGGTTCGTCTTGCCCTTTCAGCTTTATGCTTTAATAAGAATAGAACCGAAGATAACTCCAAAACTGAGACACTAATTTGCGTAGAAAAAGTAATTAATCCCCTACGGCGTTCCTATTATTAAGTCCTAGGTTTTTCCCAGGATTGCATATATGTTGCCAAGAAGATAAAGCAATAATCTAATTTTAAAATCCCAATTATAATTCATATTCAACATTTATATATATTTTTATTTTTGTTAGCGCGGGTAAATATTTTGTAAATTTGTAAATGGTGCTGCCATTTCTACTGACATTTGACATTGTGTGATGCCACATCAAGCCATGGGTTTGAGCAGAAACAGAACAGCTGCGAATTCCCACCCTGCCACCACCACCCCTCGAACGACCATAATTGCACTATTTAGTTTACTTTTAATAGAAAAAAGTGTCACTGCTCGCGCCTGCGCCCTGGACCCAGCGGACTTATCAAATTCGTTAATCTAATCTTGGCATAAACGCAGCCCGCCCCGATTTTCATCCACTGTCGAGCCGAACCCGGTTAGTTTCGCTCCGAAGCCGCTCCCGCTCGCATCGCCCAGGAGGTGTAACCTAGAAAAAGTGACTGTAAGTGGATCATGGGAAATATATAAATGACAGTCGAAAAAAAGACCGCGGAAAATATAAACATTACAACCTTTGACATTGTGTGTGCCCTAAAAACAAGTGACAAGCGAGCAGGGGATGCGAGATGTGTCGCCTCATCTGCTGAGACCTACGACCTTTGGAACGTGGACTGGCTAACATGCAGATTCCCTATAATCCACGAATTGAGATAGCGTGAATATTGCTAACATCGAAAAATGGAAACCTAGGTGGCACCTAAAGATCTGCTGGCCGAATGCGATTAGATAGCCACCGGGTTCAAAGTGTGGTAATTGGAGTGCAAGAAACACGTTCGATTCGAGCTCGAAGGTTGTCACAAAATTTCACCCCACTGCCGAGTAAAAACTGCGTTATTCACTTAAAAATCTTTGGTAAAATAGCTCAGCATTCTAGTAGATATCGAGCTTTCTCTTCTAATCACTGCTGTAATATCCCATATTGATTCATTTGCTCTCATCTTTGCAGTCACAATATGACTTCGTCTCTTCTGCCCGGTAACATTGTGTACGGCGGTCCTGTGACCGCCCGAGAGGCCCAGGATTCCAGATCCCTTGGCCAGTATGTACTGGACCAATACAAGAGCTTCGGCGACCAAACAGTGCTGGTGGATGCCGTCAACGGAGTGGAGTACTCGGCCAGCTTTATGCACAAGTCCATTATCCGGCTGGCCTACATTCTCCAGAAATTGGGCGTGAAACAGAACGACGTCATCGGTCTGTCCAGCGAGAATAGCGTCAACTTTGCGCTGGCCATGTTCGCTGGCTTTGCGGTGGGAGCCACGGTGGCTCCTCTTAACGTGACCTACTCGGAGCGCGAGGTCGATCATGCCATCAACCTGTCCAAGCCGAAGATAATTTTCGCTTCCAAGCTGACTTTGGATCGAGTGGCCAAGGTGGCCAGCAAGAACAAGTTCGTCAAAGGCATCATCGCCATTAACGGTAGTTCCAAGAACTTCAAGAACATCCATGACCTCCAGGAATTGATGGACAACGACAAGTTCAAGACCCAGTCGGAGTTCACATCCCCATTGGCCAACAAGAATGAGGATGTGGCCCTGATTGTATGCTCTTCGGGAACCACAGGTCTGCCCAAGGGCGTGCAGCTCACTCAGATGAATCTGACGGCAACCCTCGACTCACAAATGTATGTTTCTATTCGAAATATGTTAACCGATTTATTTATTTATCTCCTATAAACAGCCAGCCCACGGTGATACCCATGGAGGAGATTACTCTGCTGACCGTTATTCCCTGGTTCCATGCCTTCGGCTGTCTTACTCTCATCACAACCGCCTGCAGGGGTGCCCGCCTGGTATACCTGCCCAAATTTGAGGAGAACTTGTTTTTGTCGGCGATCGAGAAATATCGCGTGATGATGGCCTTCATGGTGCCTCCTCTGATGGTTTTCCTGGCCAAGCATCCCATTGTGGACAAGTACGATTTGTCCTCACTCATGGTGCTGTTGTGTGGAGCCGCACCGCTGAGTCGCGAAACCGAGGATCAGATAAGGGATCGCATTGGTGTACCCTTCATCCGCCAGGGCTATGGACTGAGCGAATCCACGTTGAGCGTCCTAACGCAGAACGACGACTTCTGTAAACCTGGCAGTGTGGGTGTTCTCAAGGTGGGAATTTATGCTAAGGTCATCGATCCGGATACCGGCAAGATTCTGGGTGCCAACCAGCGCGGAGAGCTGTGTTTTAAGGGTGACGGCATAATGAAGGGCTACATCGGGGATACCAAGTCCACACAGACGGCCATCAAGGACGGCTGGCTGCACACCGGTGACATTGGATACTATGATAACGACTTCGAGTTCTTCATCGTGGACCGCATCAAGGAGCTGATCAAGTACAAGGGATTCCAGGTGCCGCCCGCCGAAATTGAGGCTCTGCTGCTCACCCACGATAAGATCAAGGATGCGGCAGTCATTGGTAAGCCAGACGAAGAGGCCGGCGAGCTGCCGCTGGCTTTCGTGGTGAAGCAAGCCAATGTCCAGCTTACCGAGAATGATGTCATCCAGTTCGTAAACGAACACGCCTCGCCGGCCAAGCGGCTAAGGGGTGGCGTGATCTTCGTGGACGAAATTCCAAAGAACCCCAGCGGGAAGATCCTGCGTCGCATCCTGCGCAACATGCTCAAGAAGCCAAAGTCCAAGTTGTAAAGGGATCGGACCGGTCCCTCTCTTCTTTTTTCGAGTGCGTGTACAAAGAGTTTACTATGTATTTGTTTTATTATTGCTAAACTTTGTTTTATAAACTACCAACTGGTTGGGTTTTCGATTTACTCATATTTGGCTTTTCCTCCGAACTTTACTCGCTTAAAACTTAAATACAAATAAAAACTGTTGGGGAGTCCCTGATGCCGCAGCTGGGAACTCCGATGGAATTACATACGTTTGAATGTCCGGCCTACCAATAACAAGTTATATATAAACAACTACACACAATACATTCGCTCTCAACTCGTAACAAAACTTGTCGTATAATTCGCTTATGTTTTTCCATATTTTTGTTGTCGCTTCTATATAGACTCATTATTAATTTCGCATATGGTGTATACATATATTTTTATATATAGATTTATTTGAAATATTTAACTACTCTGCTTTGCTTTTGTAAATAGTCGTTTAACATTTATTGTTTTGGAAAAGTTCTCGCTAAATTGCATCAAATTGCATATATACTTTTATGGGGCTCATTTGTGTTTCCGGTATATAAAGAGAGGTTTATATGTCTGTCTGTCTGTCTGATCTCTAGCATTAGTTCACTAATTATTGTGTATGAAACCTTAAATGTAAGAGAAATGCCTTGGTTTCTATATAACGGAAATATCATAGTTTGTGTAAAATCCATCTCAACCTACACCTGCTTCTGATCCCGGTCCGGATCGTACTTGTATTGTTGCAATGCTAATCGACTGACTCGGTGCACGACCTATTACTCTTAAACCTAACATGAGAAATTAGAGGCTTAAATTCAGTTGTTCACTTCGTTAGTTGTTTCATTTAAATTAAATAAAGTGTAGTTTTAAAATTAGCTCGCTCATTGTTCTACTCCTCCGCTTGGCACACATCTAGTTTACTTGCTTTTTGGCACAATTCTGACAACAAATGGGTTACTCTGATTGTCATTTGTGAACAAAACTATACTGTGTTTCTATGTGTGTGTGTGTGTGTGTATGTCTCGAGTGTGAGAGTTAAATATATTATTGCTAAAATTGTATTTTGATCCCTGGGACCACATATAAAAGTCGAGAGACCTCAACACGGCAGCAAAGGGCAATACATATATCGATTGCAATTGCATGATGACTGGTGAGAATTGTGGAGTCGGATATTGCCAATCCGCATTCCACCTAAGGCGAAGAGCTGTCCCGATTAGATATTCCGTCCGATGCTGCTGCGGATCACACAATTATCTCCATGCGGTTCGCCTTGCGCGTGACCTTGGGTGGGCCTTGTGCTAAGTCCGACATGCCGCCGTACTTGAACGAGAAGATGACAGTCTGTTGGCCAAAGTTGGCTTCAAATCTGCGGAGATGAATAAGTACATACAGATATAGTTAACATATATTTGCAAATAAAATGGAAAAATATTAAATATAACGATAATTTACGATTATCGAACTTTAACATTGATATTATCTGTTCTCTGTGATATTGGTCGATCATCGATTCGTCAAGCCATAGCCCCTATGGGACCAAATACTCACTCTGTGCTTATGTGTATCTCTGGCGGTTTGCCTGTAGCATTTTGAATGACTAAAAACATTTTGGTCACAATTTCAATGACGTGACCCGTTTGAAACACGAAATCCCCCTTTTTGCGGCCGAATTCCGACTGTAAGAGACAGAATAAATCAGAATCTGTTGTTAAATCACAGCGGCTGGTAATCCTACCGCCTTCACATGGAACACAGCAATGTCATCCAGGTAGGGGCTCAGCGACATTCGATAAATCTCCGAGGCAGGCACTCTGTACTTGATTTGCAAGGTTCTTTGATCCAACAGCAGCAGCGAAGAGGTGGACAGGACCAACAAAATGGGAACGAACTGAAATTATTAATGTAAGATTACAATTATCCGCTTGAGAACAATATTCTACAGTTTACCTTGCCGCTGGACCTTGCGATCTTGTTGATTATGTCCGCAAAGACCACATATTGATCGTTGGTCTCGGAGCACATCTTTTTCCACTGCTGGTTGTGGCGCAGTCGGACATAGTCGCCTACAAAAGGATGTCCCACACTATGCAGAAGCGAATGGAAGCCAAATAAGCCAAGCAAATAAGTCAAACTGTCTAAAAGTCCATACCTTCGTGCATAGGATGCTTTCCGATCCTTGAAGATGATACTGGCTGTAACCTTCTCCCGCATCCGATTGCGCGCCGTCTGATCGAAGGAGTTGCGGTAAATATAGCACTTCCATCGATGGTAGATGGACCGCAACAGGCGCGAGGCGTCAGCAAGAAAAACTGGAGCCGCAGGCCACTCCGTGGAAAGCGGACTTAATGTGTTCGGAGGCAGTCGAAGGGGTATGGTCAGCAGGAACTGCCGGATCTTCCACTGGCGATAGTAGCGGCCTATCACGTCGATGGCCCACTTAACCTGGCGTTTGTACTTGAGAGACCGATACTCTTCGCGAGCCTGGTAAAGGAATGCAAAATTCATAAATATTTTGGGACTAAAACATCAAAAGACATTTAATTATAAAAACCAAGCAATCATGCTTAGGCAATGGATAAAATTAATATTTATAATATTAATTTATATATAATGAACCCGAATAAATAAATTAAAGAATTGTTTTTTTATTTATACCCATGTAGCAAGTGTTCAAGTAATTGTTTTTAATATTTTATTATTGTTTTGGGACCTTTAATTTCTTATTTTCGAGGGTTCTAGCGAAGCCAAGGTGTAGTTGGCTCGATTATATACACATAATATAGTCAAGTCATGAATTTTATGGATGAAATCAACCCGACTAAAGCTGGAGTTCGCTAGATATATTTAATAATTAATTAACGAACACTGCAAGGGTATAGGTACTTCGACTTCCCGAAGATATCTTTCATTATTGTTTATATTATTATATTAAGAATATGTAATATTGAACATGGACAATGCTTACGACACGATATAAACTCCATAAATGCCTACGACCAGTGAAGGGAATGCCAAATCGGCACTCCTAACATGCATAAAATTAAAGTTAAAGAAAAAATCACGTCATGCTGTGTTAAAGCAAGTTTAGAAAGATTTTCTTACCCGCCACGTGCGCCAGGCACTGGAGATGATCATCTGGCTCTGCCTCATGCGTTGGTAGCGCTTTCTAGCATGGTACATACGGAACATCTTCTGAATCAACACGGCCAGCTCGCCGATGCGCAGGCGGCGAAACTGTTCCAATTCGTAGACGGTGCGCGGACTGCGCACGAACACATTCTTGGTGCCTATTGTGAACTCGGCCGAGGGCAGCGGCAGGTTTCGAATGATCAGGGCTATGCCCTCCACCTGACTGCCGCCACGGAAGTGCGGCCAGGTGAGGCTATTGAGCAGCTTGTAGCGATGAAAAAACTTGACATGCAGCAGGTGGTAGCAGTGGCCAGTGCGGCACAAGTGAACCAGTGGCATCAGGGACATGTAGCGCACCTGATGCTGCACCAGCGCCATGTCAAACTGATGCGGTTGCTTGCCCTCATTGGGTTTAATGCAGAAAACGTAGTGGGAGCGGCGGTGCTTCACGATGGCCAACAGTGTCTGGAGCTGAGTGCGGATGTTCGAGCTCAGCGTGCTGGGCTTCTTGGTTACCTGTCGGCGGGGATTGCCCTCGGGAAACAGACTCTGTATTAGCGACAACTTGCTCTGGTAGAAGGCTGCACTGATGTACTTGGGCAGGACGTCAGAGTTTTTCTCGAGGAACCGATGTATTGAGTAGTTCACCACGTTGGCAAAGTGTCGAATTCTGCAAAATACAAATACAAAAAAGGAATAAGCATATCATAAACGGATGGTGAGTAACAGCAGATACTAACTGAAAGCACATGGAATTGCTGCCGGTGGTCATGAAGTTCGGATGGCCCGCACAACACTGCTGAACACGCGAGAGCAGGGCCTCGTTGCTGTTTAGATGGGATTCGTTTATCAAGCTCAGGATACCATAGCTGGGCTTGTCTATCAGATCGCAAATGGACTCGTTGTCGAAGTAGTCAATCCGTGACCACTCCATTCCCTCGCGGATGTAGAGCTCTTGCTCTGAGCGCAGCACATGGAAAACAAAGTTCTGGAATCAAAGTAAAAAACAAAAACGGAAATAAATTAAGGTCGAAATATCTTCAAAATTAACTATTCTTGCCTGATGGATCTTTTCCGCACTATAATTGATTGCAAACTGCTCGAAGGAGTTGTGGTCAAGCACTTCGAATCCATAGAAGTCCAGCAGCGCCAGGTTCTTCTCACGCTGCGTCGATTTTAGGGACTCGTTAATCTTGTTCACCAGCCATGTGAATAGACGGCTATAGAGAGTGCGACATAACGTGTTCCGATTGCAGGCAGCCTGCCTGGCGTCCATTTCGCAGCCTACATCCTCCTGAGCGCTGTTCGAGCTGTTCGCTCTGGTCAAGCAATTTATCAGAATCTGAGCCTCAATATTGAGAAGCTGTGCTGTCTCCTGGACCTCTGTATGGTTGGACCCAACGAAATGTATCTCGTTGAATATCGTTTAATATTTTTGGTGAAATGATCAAAGTGGCTTACCGTAAACATTGGACACCTGACAGCCCTCGGTACCATCAATGTTGGTAATAGGCACAAAAATGAAATTGCCCAGCTTCAGGACCACAGCTATGACTCGAAAGATAGAGCTGATTTCATCGCAGCTAAGGCCCAGAACATCCAGAGACCGCTAAAATATTAATTTGGCATAAAAAGGTTCAAGGGATTTAACATGTGAACTTATAGCCCACCTTGGTATAGTGAAAATTCATGCGATCCTCCTCCATGGCAGTTGTGTTGCGAAGCAACTCGTACTTCTCCACATTCCGATACAGCTTGAGCGATTCTAGGGGCACCAAAAATATTAGAAATACCATTTAAAAGCTTGTCTTAAACTCACTTAGCAATTGGAGATCAGCCCCTAGTAGTAGCTGGTAAAATATGTGAAAGTTTCGTTCTCCCATGATGGTGTCCGTTATGCGGGTCTGTAGAGGAAAAAGGCATTATAAAAAAGGTTAACTTTAAGCGTCAAGAATTCTAATAATATTGGGCAAACCTTTTCCAACATATCTAATGGTTAAGCATGTAGACAATGAACAATTTATTATAAATATTATTATTAATTGAAGGCTCTATTGATTTACTTACAGTGAGTTATGTGCACTCCCATTGGATCGCCCTTGAAGTCAATTTCAATATCAAACAATTTGCCCTTTAAAGAAATATGAAACATTTAGAACAAGAAAGCAAGCTAACTTCTGCGGGAGTTTATAGACTTAAATAAATTATACTTAAAGGAATTTTAAATATAGTTTCGTTTTAGACTCACATATCGACTTGAGTTATTATTCTTCAGTGTGCATGCATTGCCCATGGCCTCCAGGAACACATCCGCACAGGTTACGCACTCGCGCAGTCTCTGCGTGGGCGACTTGTGCCGCCTGTGCAGCGAAGAGCTGGCCGAGGGCGTGGGAGACACTGAACTCGGCGGGGGCGCCACGTCGCCCAGCACCTTGCTTAGCTTGTGTGCATCGTACAGCGATATACGTTGCGTCGAGCCCATAAGGGAGCTCCGATCCCTTTCCCGCTCCGGCTGGCTTTCAGTCGAGTGTTGGCGCATCAGGTTGGAGCAGCTGCCGCGGTGCGGATGCACTGATTGGGCGGTGGCAGCGATGGTGGACAAACGACTGTTACTGCCACGCAGCTCTGCACGCTCTTCCTTCTCCAAACTCTGGGCACGAACACACTTACTGTGACCGCACTGGCGGCAGCCTCCGTAGCCGGATACAGAGGGTACCGCATATTTGGGCGATCCCTTGGCAGCAGCCTGGGGTGTGGCAATGCAGCCGCCGACTTGGGTCTGTTGGTGCTTGAAGCACGACTTGGTCGGATGCAAGTGGTGAGCGTGAGATTCGAGCAGGCCGCTAATGTTTTCGCTGCTCTTGTGGTGCGAGAAGTCAAAGTCTACGATTTTCTCCCGCATGTGGCGTCTGGTCTGGCGCTCGATGCTCTCGGCCCTTGTTCGCGACCGCTGCGAGGGTCCTGGAGAGGGACTCTGACGCCGCGAATTAACGGCCGGGGTCGCATTTTCAGCTCGGTTCTTGCAAATTATAAAGTTGGCAGTGCCGGAGCAGCTGCTGGAGGCGCGCCTGTGCGTGTGCAGCACAACTCCACTGGCCGAGCTGGTCGAGGATTGCTTGCGCAAGACATTCGGGGTGGGAGGGCAGTGCGCGCGATCCTGGATGTGGGTCAGGAAGTTCACGATCATTTTGAATGTCTCCGTCTTGCCCGCCCCACTTTCGCCCGTGAGGAGTACGCATTGGTCCTCGCTTTGGTCCTTGAGCGACTGGTAGGCCAGGTTTGTAAGACCATATCTAAAAGGGTAAAGGGATTTTAACATTGAGCCGAAAGCAAACAGATCGTATACTTCGTACATGTGGGGCGGCAGCTGGAAGATGCCCTTGTCGCCATAGTTACGGACATTGTCCAGCGAGTGCTCGGATATGTGATGATATGGATTCAGAGCCACAACAGAAGTTCCAATGTAGGTCTGTAAAAAGGAATAATGTAGAGCATACACTGAGAGATCAGGCCTCGAAACTTACATATATGTGATCGCGCTTGTAGCGCTGGTGGATGTTGTTTATGAAGCTATCCTCGGACAGGTTCTCCAGCAGAACCGAGTCCCAGGTGCCGATTTCCTGCTCCATCGCGACACCCAATTACAACAACGAGCACGGCAGTAGTGGCAGTAGCAGCAACAACAACGGCGAGGGCCAAAATCGAGCTCAGCATTTGAATACATCAACTGGTAACGGGGCCAAGACGAGACCAACACCAACACCGACACCGAGAACGGGAACGGCAGCGGGTGGGCGGGCGGTCGTTAATGGCTGCAACAATTGCATAATTTATCGCGGGCCCGCTTGCATCTGGGCAAAATCCGTGTTTTGATTTTCTGATTCAATTATTGATTTTCATGTGCTGGCGAGCAACAGCCTCGAGAACGTGTACACACAGAAATTCCCGTATCCCCACTGCGGCGCTTCAGCTGCGTAACTCCGGCACTTTTGCTTCACTTCCGGGGGCTTTACTTTTTGGTGAAATTGCTGCTTTTAGCCACGATTTGCACATTTTGTTTACGTTCTCATTTATTTTTTGCATCCAGTGGGTACAAAGGGTGGGCGGCCATCGATGACAGAAACAGTGAATTTTCTATCGAGCATCGAGCTTAATGAGGTAGGTCGGCGTATATCGAAAGCTCTTCCATCACTATTGCCAATTTGTTGTTCCTGAAAGAATATTTAGCTTCTATGGTTGTCCCGATCCCGCCCACACCATGAATACTGACGAGCGAAACTTCCGCTCCAGCTACTATGAGAAGTGCCTGATCAACAGCGTGGAGGAGAAGAAATCCCTGAACAAACTCCTGCAAGATGATGTTCGCAACCTGAACAAACTGAAGCAATTCTGCATGAACTACACGGTGCCCAACATCCACAGGAGCTATCTGTGGGCCTTGGTCATGGGCATTCTGCCGCTTCACAAGGCCTCCACAGCCTATATACGCGACCAGAGACGAGAGGTCTACGAGGATCTGCTGCGAGCTGTGACGGTACTTCAGTGTGCTGCCCAGAAGGAGAAGGAGCTGGTGATGCACACTATGTGGCTGCTGGAGTCCAATCGATTGTGGCACGGGAACGCCAGTGCCAGTCTTCAGGCGGACGACACCCACTTTATTGAGATCGTGCGGACTTTGCTACAGATATTCAACGACGACGTGGACACCTACTGGATTGCAAAGGGATTCTACAAGTACACCCGCGAGCTAAAGAAAGAGTGCTCCAAGCTGAAGGAACAAACACAGATGCTGCTCAAGCGCGAGGACCTTCCGCTGTTTATGTGGGTGTCCAATTGGCTCTAAGTGAAAGATTCATATTAATTGAAGTCTCCTTTCTACAGCCATCTGGAGGAGCTGGGAATGTTTGACGGCAACTCTACACTGTTGGAGAACTGGTTCATTACCTGCTTTGCGGGCGTCATTTGCGAGACTGTTCTGGTCAAGATATGGGACAAAGTGTGCGGTGGCTCGCGTAAGATTGTCGTTTTCCTATTCATCGAGATAGTTAAGGACTTAAGGTCGCTGATTCTTAAGCAAAAGTCCCTGGCAGAGGTTAAAAGGCTGATAGAAGGGGTAAGCACAGTTCCTTTCAAACCAATTGTCTTATCAACCCTTGTATGCTTCCCCAGGTAAAGGATCTCGATGGCGTCATTGTCAATAAGGCCATCAAATCGCTGCAGATCAACAACAGCGAAGTCGAATACACACACTAAGTACATAAGTCTACATCTTTTTGTTTATATTGAAAATGTAAAGGCATAAGCCAGCCACTAAATGTATTTAAAGATCACGTCGTTCTTGTCACCCACCGTCTGCAGTTCCAGAGTCACGGGGCACTGCATCCAGTAGGAGAGGAGCTCCTCCGTATAGCCGATAAGAAAATACATTTTGCGCGGAGTAATCGCCTGCCGGATGAGGGCCGCGATTCGAATGGTGTTGTGTTGCCGCTTGATGATGACCTCGGAGCAGACGAGGGCGTGCCAGGTTCCCGTCATGAACTTGCGAATGAACACATCCTCGATAGCCGTTTGGGAGGGACGCTGGCCGTCCTGCAGGGCGGCTGGAGTCGGGAGACACATTTCGTGGATATTTATCGTTAATAAATTGTTTCGAACTTACAAGTGTTCCACGAGTTCCACGACTTGCGGTGGCCGATAAAGTGCGGCGGATTGGCCATCTCGTAGGTGAGCGGTCTGTTCCGCTTTGTGGTTATGCGGTAGCGCCCCGACTGCACGCGACAGCACACAGCGCTGGTGTGGATGCTCGAACGGCTGAGCAGCTGGGCCTCCGCCAACGCCACCTGCGGCACCAGCTGTAGCGGAAAGTACAACTTTGATTTCAAAAACCAATTGTATATTCGTGTTTAACTTACCTTTTTCAGGAAATTCATTATTTTCCGGCAGAAACAATTTTGCGTCCAGCAACAGCTGATTGACGTGACGTAACGGCTGATTTGAGATGGGACATTTGCACAGAGGGAATCGGATATTTATGAAGCTATAAATTATAAAATTCAAGAAAATATTCAAATATAAAAGTGTTAAGTTAATTTAAAGTATTTAATTTTGCACTTTAATAGGACATAATTGGAAATAACATTAATATGTCTCGGACTTTCATAACATTAATGGTTATTTCCCTATTTTAAATTTGAATAACTTGTAAAATGGCATTTATTTATTTATTTTTAGTTGAAATAACTATTGTGTTCCTTAAACCCAAACAATAGCTTATAATTATGGCTTTAATTCCTGGTTTTTGTACGACTTTTAAAAGTTGCGCTCAGGCACAGCTTTTTAAATATATATATATTTATTAGTATTATTTAGTATTTTCTCGGATTGTAAACACTGGCAAGAGTACTAGGCCTGCGCGAAGCGCTTGGAAAATGGCCTAAACGAAGGACACTGAACAAAGATCGCGGTGCAGAGGATCAACTGGTGAACTACCTGCCGGAGGGAACGTAAAGCCGGACTCTTCTTGAAACTGCTGCTACCTGCCGAAGTCCTAGAGCGGGTACATTCGAAGCCATGACGCTGAACGAGAGCGACGCCACTCGCTTGGAGCTGACGCGGAACTTCCTGGAGCTGTCGCGCAATGCCGAGACCTGCACCGCCCTCCGCAGCTCCGACTGCATCCAGCTGCTGGTGCAAATCCTGCACGCCAATGAAGAGGGACTGGCCACGGCGCGGAAGTACGCCAGCCAGGCGCTGCACAACATAGTTCACAGCCATCCAGAAGAGAAGGAGCGCCAGCGGGAGGTGAAGATGCTGCGCCTGCTGGACCAGATTCTGGACTACTGCAACTTCCTGCGCACCCAGTTGCAGAGCGGGGGTGAGGCGATTGCCGACGATGAGGATCGGCATCCGCTGGCCGCCATGAAGCTGCTGATGAAAGCCAGCTTCGATGAGGAGCACCGCCAGACAATGTGCGAGCTGGGGGCCCTTAAGGCGATTCCAAACCTTGTGCACCTCGATCACGCGGTTCACGGGCCAGCTACGGGCAGGGAACAGTGCAACGCGCTAAGGAGCTATGGCCTTATGGCTCTGACGAATCTCACGTTCGGAGACGAGAACGTCCACAACAAGTCCTATCTGTGCGGCCAGCGCCAGTTTATGGAGGTGGTCATTGCCCAGCTAAACACTGCTCCAGACGAACTGCTGCAGGTCCTTGCTGGGGTGCTACGTAATCTATCGTGGCGCGCGGACAAGCATATGAAGACCATCTTCAATGAGCTTGGCACGGTGACGTCCTTGGCCCGAGCGGCCATGCAAAACAAGAACGAAAATACTCTGAAGGCCATCCTCTCTGCCCTGTGGAATCTCTCGGCACACTGCAGCACCAACAAAGCGGAGTTCTGTGCGGTGGACGGGGCCTTGGCCTTTCTCGTCGGCATGCTGAGCTACGAGGGCCCGAGTAAGACGCTCAAGATAATCGAAAACGCTGGCGGCATTCTGCGGAACGTGTCCAGTCACATAGCGGTATGCGAACCCTACCGCCAGATCCTGCGGCGCCACAATTGCCTGGCCATTCTCCTGCAGCAGCTAAAGTCCGAGTGCCTGACTGTGGTGAGCAACTCGTGCGGCACTCTTTGGAACCTGTCAGCCCGCTGTCCCGAAGACCAGCAGTTTCTCATCGACCACAACGCCATTCCTCTGCTCCGCGCCCTGATCAGCTCAAAGAACTCGATGATCGCCGAGGGAAGTGCTTCGGCGCTTAAGAATCTGGTCAATTTTAGGGCGACGCTGGAGCTGATGCCCAATGGTGATGGCGGGTCGTTGCCGCTGGACAAGGAGACCGGCCACGCCGGAACTCTGCCCAGGAGGTACAGCTCTCTTCGCTTAAGCTCGAATCACACGGGATCACTGAAGAAGGTACGACCTTCCACAGTGAGCACGGCCGGAGGTTTCATCGCTAGGAAATGCGAGAGCCGCGAGTCCATTTACTCGGGAAAATCGGACTCCACAAAATACTCAACCAAGTCGGAGGGTTCCAAAAATCCCTTTGAAATAGTCACACCCACCGAAGAGCAGCCCATTGACTACTCTATGAAATATATGGAGCACAAGCCCAATAGCTCCAAGACCTTCGAGATTGACTTGGACCAGCCCACAGACTTCAGTGCCAGATATAAAGAGAGGCGATCCGCTCAGTCGTCTGCGCAGGCAGAGCTAAAGTCGGAGACAAACAAAGCAATCAGTAACGCCCTGCCGCTGGCCAAGTCATCCTCTGCCACCGAGCTGCCCAATGGAGCAGGTCACTTGCCGATTTCAGCAGCGAAGCAGAAATTGGCGACCGAAACCGAAACGGAAACTGGGGAGCGGGAGCGTCCGACCAACTACTGTGAGGAGGGCACACCTGGCAGCTTCAGTCGCTTTGACTCGCTCAACAGCCTGTCCGAGAAGCAGGAGAAATCATTACCTCCCAAAACTCCCACGAAACAGCCCATTGTCCAGCAGGGACTACTTGACCGGAATACGCCACAGATCATTGACTCTGCGCTGGAAACCCCCTTGATGTTCTCTCGACGCAGCTCGATGGACTCGCTGGTGGGCGACGACGAGACCATTGCCTGCGAGGACAACGGCTCCGTCATCAGCGAGTACAGCCGGATGCAGAGTGGCGTCATATCACCATCGGAGCTACCCGACTCACCCACCCAGAGTATGCCGCAGTCTCCAAAAAGGGACAGAAAGATGCCGGATCCTGCACAACATGGCTCGCAGACGCCCGTCCGCAAGCCTCCTGACAATGTTTTCGAGGACAAGCTCAGCAGGTTCCATGAGGAGCACACGCCTGCCAACTTTTCCTGCGCCACCAGCCTGAGTAACCTGAGCATGCTGGACGACTCCAATGCGAATGCCAATCGAGGACCGCGAGCCAGTGACATTAATGGCAATGCGGATGCTCCTCAAAGCTATTGCACTGAAGATACACCGGCGCTGCTCTCCAAGGCACCTAGCAACAGTGATCTTTCCATTTTGTCGATACCCAACGACATCAATGCCAACGAGGGGCATCCGGAGGCTACGGAAAAAGCCATTGTCCCAGGAATGGACAGCCGGACACCGGCGGAGGACGCGATCTCCAAGATGCGTTGTGGCGGAAGTGCCTTGCCAAGTTATCTGCCAGTGTCGGATGAAATGAGCAAGTATTATGTGGAGGACAGTCCCTGCACCTTTTCGGTCATCTCTGGGCTGTCCCATCTCACTGTAGGCTCCGCCAAGGCGGGGCCTGTCTCAAGTCTGCCGATGAGAGCTTCCGAGGAGGCGCCCAAGCTGCCGCCCAGGCGCAGTGCCATTCATGGGGAAGTTGAGCCTCGGCTGCCACCGAAAAGAAGCGATTCGTTGAGCTCGCTGTCCATGGACTCGGACGATGATGATAGCAATCTGCTAAGCCAGGTAAGAACTCTTTATATTTCGAATTCCTTTTCAATATTCCAACTATTTAAAAAAAAAAAACATAATTTTATGATAAATGCGTACCACAGTCTCAATTAACTTTTATTTGATATATTGTTTCTTTACAAAAAATCAAGGAAATTCTTCATTTAAGAATCAATTGACCTTGAGTTCGAGTCGGAATGTTACTGAAAGCTTAGAAATATGACCAAGAAACTAAACTCCTTGAGGAAGTTGATAAAATATTATTTTTTTCCCATCTTATTACCAGGCTATTGCAGCGGGAAGCTGCCGACCCCAACCCAGTGGCGCCAGCACCAGTTCTAGCTTGGCAAACACCAGCACCAGCACTCTGACCAGGACAACGAATGGCCAAAAGAAGCAGCAGCAGCCGGAGGAGAGTGGTGACAAGCCGCACTACAGCTCGGATGATTCGTTGGACGACGATGACGACGATGCACGATCAAAGTCCCTGTTTGAGCAGTGCATTCTAAGTGGCATGCACAAGTCCAATGACGCGCTGGAGTCGGAGAGCGGCGACCCAACGGAACAGCAGCGACAGGAGACGAGCGCTCGGGATCGGTTTGTCAGCAACCAGGTGCGTCAGATCGAGTCCATGCTGGCTGGGCGGCAGCACTAGCGGCGGATGCGAGAAGCGCGGTTAAGTGAGAAGCGCATGCTTTTGTTTGGTGGCTTTTTTAATCTTGTCTATGCAATAATATTCTCACGGTCTCAATTTTCCTATAGTTCAGATTAAAAATTTGCGCTTAATTTTAACTCTCCAACACGTGCGATATTATGTCTACCCTGATCTCTCGAAAAAACACTATTTGGGAAGGACAATTGGGAAATTAAAAGGGTAAAATGGGATACAGTCTGTGTGTGTGTGTATAAATAAATGGTACAATCAACTGTGAGGTCCGGGAAACTCCTAACAAGATGCTTGGTTGGACTAGCTTATGGGGCGATGGTTGGCCTCAGTAAAAACGCTTTCGCGCATTGCGATCCTTAAAGTAGGAAATGGCGAAGATGGCCACAGCCGCCGCCGCAACTACTACGAACAGGAGGATGAAGAAGATCTTTGCGTTTGACATGCCCGGCTTGGGGTCGTCTTTGTGTTCACGCGGGGGCTCAAAGGTCTTCGCATTCGGAATTATATTCGTGCGTCGAACAATCTCTTCGTGCTGTAAGAAACAGAATGCAGAAGAATATTCATCGGTTCACGCACAGCAGATATTGGGGACTTACAGTTGTATCTTTGTCAATGTCGTAGAACTTGAAGCTATGGATGTCGTGATTGTCTGACAGATCGCCAGTGGTAGCTGACAGTCCAAAGTAGTAACCGGTGGGCAGTTCCACATTGGCCACTACAAAGCAGCTCTTCCACTCGTTTCGATTCTCAAGATCCGTGGACACAGACAGGATGTCGTTCTCGTATCGAATGCTGATGAGCGTCTCATAATCCACGTTGCGGAACCGAACTTCGCAGCCGGCCAACTGGGTGTGTGTGCCGTCACGATCGTGATCATAGCTCCAGCTGCCGTTGTTAACCATGGCGCTCAGATAAGGATGTTGGTGCTGCAAAAAGAGCAAAGTAGCTCAATAACATGGCAACTTTTGTCCTGGGATTGCTTACGTTGTGCGGACCATTGTGATTGCTGTATGTGTCCAGAATGATGGCCAGCCCGGAGAAGTGGTCCTTGCTGCCAAAGACCGGTCCCGTCTGCATGCGCTCCTTGGTGTACCAAATGGCGAAGCCATCGCCGAAGAGCTCGGTGCCCTTTCCATGAACCTTGAAGGCCACATGGACTTCCCAGTTGCGCCCCATTACGGGCTTGATGAGTAATTAAAAGGCAGAACCCAGAATGCTGATAAGATCCAGACAAGGGAGTGAATGCTAATTAGACTTACAGTATAGTTCCAAAGGGCGCCGCTCTTGGATTGCAAATCCGGTGTCAGTCTTATATAGTTGCCGGTCACCATTGTGTTGCCCATGAAGTCCCAGTGCGGTAGGATCACGCCCACACCTGCAAGGAAGCGGAGATTCAGCCACATTCCAAGTACACGTAAACATTCGCAGCCAAAGAAACCTACCTTGAAATGGACGCACCAGCGAGTGCTCCCGCTGCATGTACTCCCCTTCGTCCGGCATATCCACTTCACTCAACACTGCTAACGGGGCGGCGAGGAGCGCCAGCAGCGCCAAGGAACAGTGTGCGCCAGTAGGCTTGGTCATGGCTGCATTCGTGGCCTTCAAAATTGGTAAATAATGTCGAAAATAAAGACAATTTTTTCGCCGGCCAATTAGTGATCGATATTTTCTTTTAGCAATGTTTTCCGATGTTTTTCGATGTTCTTGTTGATATCGATGTTCTATGCATCGATGTTTTAGGATTCACTAGGATTTCGTCGAATGCTCTCAATTACCGGTTGGGATTCTCTCAATTACCGGTTGGCAATTCATGCCCAGCTTTCTCCCCATACAAGAATACCCTCAATAACCGTTTGGCAATTCATGCCCACCTTTCTTTTCCCGATTGGGACTTCGTGCCCTGAACACATCGATGCTTTTACCGATGTTTTTCAATATCGATGTTCGATGCATCGATGTTTTAGCATCACTAGGATTTCGTCGATTGGAGTGACAGCCTGGCAACGCTGGTTCTCAGTAAGTTATCGAAACTGCCAATCGAGCGTTATTTGTAAATTGCATTTGAATATTAAACAAAGTTTGTTAAACTAGCTGCTTTAGCTTTTAATACAATCTTGAACAGAAGTTTTTTGACTTTCATATAAATTAGAAAAAGAATAAAAGAATAGAAAGCGTAAATGTAATTTTATATTATAAAAAAAATCTACGATGAAGGTTTAAAATTATTCCATAAGTAAAATGAAAAGTACAACATTTGTTTATTAAATTTATATACAAGATCCAACTTTGTGTTCTACAAATATGGGACAAATGTCACCCGCTGTTAATTTGTTACGGAAGTGCAGCTAATGCCGCTAAACTGAAGAAATGCAAATTATGGTTTTGGACAGTTTCCCCCTTTTTCGGCGCTTAATTCACGCGTCCAACCAGTTTATTATTAATCGCTTTGGATCGGCTTACAACGCCAACAACGCAGCAGCCCCGTTTGTCATGGTAACGGGCAGCGCAGCGCTGCTGCGAGAGGCATTTTTATGGCTTATTGCACACGCACATTGGCGCCTTCACGCCTCGGCTCTTGGAAAGGGGGCGAGGGAAAAACCAGTTCCAATTCCAGTTGCGGTTCCAGTGGCACTTCCCACCTGATAGTTTTCTTCTCGGCGCGTGCTTGGGGGTCACTGTCAAGGTCGTGGAGTGATCGTGAGAACGATCGATAGAGGAATAATGCAAATGCGACAGGAATGCCAGTATTTGTCCGATTCAAATGCGCATTTGGGCACAATTAGCTAATTGGCAGACAGAGAGCGGCTAACGGTGAAAGATCACCTGCGTCAGGTGCGTCAACTGTGAAAGGCGGCGATGGAGATTCTGATGCTTCCTCAACTCGCCGCTAATTGGCATATAACCTGCCTAATTATATCAGTCATTTATGAAATCATTTCACTTTTCACCTCCCCAAAGCTTAATGCATTATCTGAGCCAGTTTCCGCCGAGATATATATTTTGTTCGTCATTTGTTCTTGTCGATTGGCGGCTTGAGTCACCTCACCTGTGCGATCGATCGACTTCCTCATGGTTGCGAGTGAAATATGGCGGTTATTTCGGGATCGCGTACTAAAAGGGAGTTGAAAGGGGAGTGGAGACAAAGTGGAGGCCCAAAGGCCCAAGCTCCCTAATGAAAGTGATGATTAATGGTTCGCGTGGCAGAGTTTTCCACCCGATTGACAGCAGCACCAGCAACAGGATGTGGCTATCAACATAGCTGGGACATCGCGTCACTGACTATTTATGGCCAGATAGAATCTGGCAATTAGTAGCACGCTTAAAAGCTCATTTGTCTGGTGTATATTGTAGCTATCGGCTGTCATGTGCGGACAACTTGGGGCCCAAACAAACCGAAATCTGAAACCCGAAACCCGAACCCCCAAACGCCGAACTTTTCAATTCCTCAAAGTGGCAATAACCTGGGGCCAGGCCAAGACAGGCCAAGTCTGAGGCCGCTCGGCATTTCAATGATTGATAACCTGCTGCCGAGCCACAAATCAAACCTGGCAAAGAAAGCCAAAGTACGAGCAAGGCAATTGGCTAATTGATTCAGCATAAATCAATGGCAATCAGCAATTAGCCGCATTAATTGCCTCGCTTACAGCAATTGAGTCTGAACTTGACCCTCTCGCCATGGATTTGAAGACAATGCAAAAACCAAAGAGAACAGAACGGAGAACGGAAGGCCAGCCAGACAATGCCCTCGCAAAAAACAAAAAAAAATCTGAACTATTGCTTATAGAATGAGCATTAAAGGTGGCAATTCTAGCAATATTAGTGCATCTCTGGCAAAAGGAAGTTGTTTTTATAATATTAAAGTTAGTAAATAAATTATTGATCTGCAAAAGAAAATATTTCTAATATGCTTATGGATTTTAAATCGATGTTTGTATATAAAACATGAATTCTTTTCCGCTTCTAGTGTTTTGTAATCAGTTTAGTTTAACGATTTCAAAGGGAACACACTCTAAACTTTAGTTAAATGCACTTATTCTTTATCTGAAGCCCTTTTTTTTAACCAAATAAATTCAGAAAGTTGTGAAAACAAAAATTTTAATGGTATTAAAACCGATTCTACACACAGAAAACCCATAATGTCTAGACCTTTAGCTGACACAACCCCTTCGCGGAGAGTATAAATTGAATATTCAATCATTTTGACTTTGGCGGTTGCAGCTCCGGCCAAGGAGCTTTTGTGGCCAGCTGTGGCTTGAACTTGAACTTGCTCTCTCCCGCTTCGCACCGCTCCTCACTGCCCCCCCGCAGAGCTGGGGCATAAAACAACTAACATAAAAAAGACTCGATTTAACACAAACGCATTTCTCGCATAGCAGCCGACAAGTGTGCAAATCGTATTAAATTAAAGCTAATCAAGCATGACAAGCATTCCTCATGAATTACACATTTATCGCCGTTTTTAAGGGCCGCCGCACAGCGGCAAACATTTAGCAACATCCATAATGCATGTCCGCCCCATAAATGTCAATCGCTTAACGATACACTTAGCTCGGAAAGATGCTGCCGTCGGGGTTCTATGAGGCATCATGGGCTGGCTGCTCCGCTTCCGGCTGAGAACGAACGAGCGTGCTGTGTGTTCACGACGATCTTAACATAGTTGTGACACTGCCGCCGCCGCCGCCGCTTGTGTTATGATTATAATTATGCATATTGGCATTCCTAATCACAAATTGTCATTTAAATCCAGCAAATACAATGGCAAATTTCACGGTCAAGTGGAAGTGGCCGACCGAGGCGGAAGAGGCCAAGTTGTTGTTTTCTCCTGCCCCCCTAGGTGCTGCTGGCCAGCTTTCCAATTACATACATATGTTAGGCAAACCGATTTGCATGGGCGTCCAGCTGACCGACCCGTTTGGAGACCCAAAACTGGTTACCGGAACCAACCCAATGAATATTGATTCGCTAGAAAGTTGAATCCGCGCTGCAGTTTGCGGCGCCCGACTCCGATTCCCTTGCAGAGAACAAACATCACGTGGCCGCCGGTTACCTTAAAGGCACATTGCACGTAGGCCAACGTTTGCTACCGTTTGGCACTACCAGCTGCCAGCTCCTCCAAAAATAAACTCACTCAAGCTGGCCGAGAAAACTCACTCAAGACAAACGCACGGAACAATCGCTCGGCGACTGGGACAGCGCCGTCGACGTCGGCGTTCGGGCCATGCTTTATATAAAATCAACTGAGCATATCTGTTGGAATTCATTAAACGTTTTACTGCACAGCCGTACAGAGCAGTCCGAGATCCGATCCGAGACCAACTCCGAGAGTCCACGAAAATATCCACCGTGTAAGAGCCAGCACCTGAAGCGGAGTCAGTCAGTCAGTCAGTCAGTACTCCGGGCATTACATTGTTGCGAGCGGACGGTCCGCAGTTCACAGCCTTTGGAATCAGCTTTTTTCCGGGCTTCGCGTGCTCGTCGCGTAACCATAATAAACGCAAAAACACACAACAAATAACAAAAAACAAGCAACAAAGAAAATAACGCATTGCTGCATTTGTTTACGAAACTAGCAACCGAAGAATTTATCAAGCAGACGTTGAAAAATTAATGAAATTCAAAGCCAAAACGTTTTCGTGTTCAAGCCAATAAAAAAGTGCAAGTGTTTAATAATAATTTCAATATTTGTTAACTAATTGCAGCTTCTCACACACGCACCTACCAGCGCAGCTCAATCAGCCAGCAATATGAGATTCGTAAGTATTTTTAAGTATTTTACTTGTATTTATCGTTGCAAGTTCGCTTCCTAAGTCTTTCGTCTTTGCGACAAGTTCGCTTCCACAGTCCCTCGTTTGTGCGACAATTGCCAATGCTCGCTAATGCCCTGTTATTGTTAACACGTTCAAGCCTCGTTTAAGCCGCAAATGAAGTCAACTATTTCGGTTTGACAGTTGCCAAATGACCGCCGCGGCCTGGTCCAATGGCGACGGCTGCATTGTTTGCTCTCTTCAAGAATTTTTATTGGGCCCTGGCACTCTAATTTATGGCCAACAAAGTCACAAAGTCGTGTGTGTCAGCCAGCGGGCCATGAAAGCCAGCCAGCCAGCCAGGCCACCGACTCGATATGTCTATATCATGTCCAATACTCTCTTGGCCAAATATAACTTTATGGCTTGCTTTTCTGGGCCTGCATCAATACGAGAGACCATCCGCTGAAAATTTAAATATTTCATCAAAGAGTTAGTCACCATTAGAAAAAATCTGAATATACTTAGAATGGGCTAAGCCCCAGCTGCTAATTAAACTAATTTTCATAATCGCTGGCGGTCGCATATTTTCCCAGGCAGATTCTGAATCATATGATACTATTTATGGGTCAATGAAACACTCGCGTTTCGCTTCAGCTCCAAAATTATAGAGCTCTAACCAGATTTAATACCAAGTCGAATGCGTTTCCGCCCCGCAATTGGCCATCAAGTGGAGTAGCCAGCAATTACATGGGAAAACGCACGCAAAAACGCAAAAAACGAAAAACACTATTCAAGTTCATGTTGAAGGCCAGATCTCGGCAGTTCGCGGGGCAGACAAGAAAACAAGCCAAAAACGTGCTGCTGGGGCATGCGTTTTGTAACTTAATTGAAAAGTGCGATACAAACGCGCCAATCGCCAAGAGCCATAGCCATAGCCAAAGCCAAGAGCAAGACCAAGCCAAAGTGGCCGGCTGACCAACTTCTCGTGTCCAATTGCGTGTCCCAAGCCGGCTCTCGGGCCAATCCCCCATCCCGGCGCCAAAAGCAGTCATGAATGAATCAAATGAACCGAAGCTGTGCGTGGAAAATGGAAAATAAAACGACAGCGACAACGACAAGCGCAGAGTGAAATCAAACTTAAGCATTATAAAAATGCAAGCGTGCAATGCATTTGGAAAAGAGCTTATGCAATGGGCCAATGGTGTGGACATGGAGTTGGCAGCTGCACGCGGCGAACGGGGGGAGGGGGTCGGGGGGATCGGAGTGGACCCGGGCAAAGCTGGCACCCTGGGAAACCGCAATCAACGTCGCTCTCGATTAGGATTTCGGCCATGCACACGAACAAGATTTATTAATTGCTGGCAGCCTTTTCAGCTCCAGCTCCAGCTCCATTCCCGTTCAGCCCGCCGGGCAGATGTCCGTCCCCTTTACTGCCTTTTGCACGCTTTGCGTGTGGAAATTCAAATTAATTGCCATACGAACTCGTACTCGTACAATTTGATGTTGTATTTTGTATATTGTGATTTAGTATTTCGGATTTGGGTTGGCGGACTTGGTCTTTGCGTTGCGCTTGGCTTCCCTCTAATGAAGATGTCACGCCGGAAAGTGCCGATTGCCCAATGCCCATGTTCGGGGACAACGACGACAAGTCCATTTCGTGCATAATTACCGCCACCACAGCTGGTTGGCTCTGGGGCTGCTTGGCTTGGTTTCGTTTGGATGTGGGCTTTGGGTCAGGTGGAGATATCGACACACTCTGTTGCAGAAGAATAGGAAAAAAATATATATGTATGGGGAGGGAAATGTAGAAATTAAATTGCAATTATGATTTGTCTTTAACATAAAATGAAATTAAGAGATTAAATTTTTAAAGTTTTAAATATTTGTTTCAAGTTTGTTGAACTCAAGCTCAAACGCTCAAGTAATAAGTCAGCTAAAAGTGTAAGTTCAGAATTTACATTGACCTTTCACCTCAAACATTTTATTTTCCGCTTTCAGTTAAGTATAAATATATATATATAATTGATAAATGTAGAAATAAATAAACATTTCCTAATGTTTATCGTTCGGAATTCGTAAGCTTTCCAGGAGATGCATTTAAGTCAGCTCTTGAAGATTATTCCACACTTTAATCTGACAAGACTCCTGAACATTCCCAAGCCCAAGCCACCAAAGCTATCTGGAGCTGCTGGCCATGTCATTCGATATCGTCGGATCGGAGCGGGCACAGGAGTTTTTATTGCAGCTCTTTGTCGCGTCGCTGGACGGCGATTAGCGTTGGAGTCGGAATGGGAATAGGATCACGAGCTGGACCTGAAGCTGAAGCTGGAGCTGAAGCTGGAGCTGAGGCTGGGGCTCGGCACAGCTGTCGCAATCGCTGGATTCGGGTCCGGCTGTGGTCGCAATTGTCCGCATAGTCAGTCACTTGGCAGGTCAGTCAGTGCACATGGCAAGTGCATGGCTTGGACGACGTACACATGTCCAGTTGGCGACTAAAAATCAACTGCCCACATGCCCCGGATTGCGGGTTGCGAAAAGTATTTCTGCTAGATTTATCGCCGGCGATCGAAGGAGTCGCGAGTCGCAAATCGCTGAGTATTCGCGTGCCCATTACCATATTTATGAGGCATGTGCGTCTAGCCCACTGCCTGGCGCTGTGTTTGGCATTTTGTCAGACTCTAAACGATACAAATTTGGCCGACAGGCAGCTGGTAACCAGTTTGAACTTGAACCCATTTCGATGGCAGGAAAAAGGAAAAGCGCCCTCCATTGCTTGATTCTCACGCTGCAATTTGCACTTCCTAGCGTCCAAATTGACGTTTAATAATTCAATTACAATTACAATTACAATTCCGATTACAATTGCAATTACTCGTGCAATGACAATGGATGGAAGGATGGATTGGGCAACAGAGTCGGCGGGGCAGCTGGCTGGCCACGAAGTCGCCAACTGACTCCGTTTCCCACCTATTAAACACAATTCAAAGTAATTTGAAGCGGCGGCAGTCAGTCCAAAGTCGTTGTTGATGTTGCTGTTGCACCTACCATGTACATCCAAAGCACTCTGCACCGTTCCAGCTCCGGAGCAGACCCGGCGATATTTGCGTTTGCCACTCAAAAGTCGGACGACCGGCCGTTCGAGCTGGGAGCTCTGAAAACCCGCAGCTCCCAGCTTCAAGATACGAGCTTCCGTGTTGAAAGTCAGCCAAATTGTTGCTCAATCGAGCATTGACCCCTCTGCCAAAATCGAGGGAGAGCAAAAAAAAAAAGCAACTGGGCGTTGCTATCGCCGACAAAAGATAACAATAATAAGTCGTGTTCGGGGCGAGTTCAATTGTCTCGCCCAAATCACATTCACTTTTCCATCTACGTGTAGTTTTCACATAAAATTAATTACGCCCGACCAGGCAAATGACAAATCGTTTAAGCATAAGCAAGATTAATTAGCAGCTGCTCGCCTGCCACCTGGATATCCATCAGTCCCGGTTTTCCAGGCTCCCGCACTGAAACGGAATCGGAGTGAGAAACGCAAAAGGCAAAACCCAAAACCCAAAACTCAAACTCCCTCTGAGTCATGCAAATTATTTAAGCTGAGAGCCAAGCTTCTGGAGCGGGTCTGGAACATATCGAAAGTGCAGTGCACAGTCCACTTTTCGATTACCTGTTGCGCTGGCCGGGCAATGAATATAATTTATTTTATGCCGCATATTGGCAGCCAATCAAAATCTAAACACCCATAAATGCTGGTGCATGGAAATGGAAAACTCAAATTGAAAATATGAAGGGAGCTGGCTAGAAATTGTCTGAAAACCAGAGCAGTTCAGGATAGGAATGTTTAAAGCCAATATGATCGAAATATAAAGATCAAGGAAACGAGATTTATACATTTCGATCACTGATAGGCAAGAAGCAATTAAATAAGTGAAAAATTAGAAGGGGTTAACCAGAATTCAATAAAACTGACTTCCAAATGCACTTAGTTTGAGATTAAATGGGTTTTTGTTTAGTATATATTTTATTTTATTTACTTAGTTCCTTAGAGTCACAGAAACAAAAGTTGGCCACAGGATAAACTCAAGAATTGGGTATTCATTTCAAAAGACTCTTTTATTAGTTTTTCCATTGAAAATTAAGGATAATTCGCTCATTTCCAAGTCTCCTTTTGAGGCCTAACTACATTTATGAATCAATTTTTATGCACTTTTAACTGGAAGCCATCAGCGGCATGACAGGGCTATTATACCCCGAATCCAGAGGCTATCAGCGCTCTCGGGCTAACGAGACAATGTAGCAGCGTCCGTCCATGGCCAACGCTAGTGATTTTTTACTTAGCTTTATATGCGCTGGCACGCTCACATGTTGCTGCACTTAATCATTGTTGTGGGTGGGTGGGTTTTCGCATGAGCCGCCGTTGGCCAACAGCAGCGGCGGCACCACTCGTATCCACCGTCCACCGTGTCCACAGCTCGGGGCACTAGTACATAGTTGTCTCGATATCTGAATTGTGTAGCTGCTCCACCAGAGTCACCGCACTGCAGTGTGACTTAGCAATCCAAGTCGCCCAATTACGAAATCATATCTAAGGTCATTTGTTTCGCTAATTCGTCTGCGTTTGAGTCCGTGTCCGGGGGGAGGGTACGCCCTGGAAGATTAAACCGTGGGCATTGTTCTCATACCACCATTACTACCTTCAACATCAGCTAATTAGCCCAATTAAAAGCCACTAAATTAGCCAAAATGATTGCTTTCGAATCAGGTAACCAGCTCCCGCGGCATTCGCGGAATTCCAGATGCAAACAGCGCCGGCTGACGACATTGTGACGGCTACATGTGTTTACATGCCGCAGTTGGAGGCAAACTGGAGTACGTTGGCTGGCCAAGAGTGGCCTGAGTGACCGGCTCAGTGGCTCGGCCGAAGGAGAGAACAGCTCTGGCCAAGACAGATGGCTCTAATTTGTATGGCTCGCTTTTCGAAAGCCATTTCTAGAGGTGGTTCGTGCCATTTAGGGTCTTAGGTGGGCATATCACAGAATGTTATCAGGTGAAAAACATATTGTCAGCACTTAAATTTAATTCAAATTGATTGGTAACTTTTTGGCTAAGAAGTTATAGATTAATAGATGCCAGTTTTATTTACACTTCCCAGCAAATATTTATACAATTTAATGACTTCTATACTTGACCATAAACCAATAATAAATGTCAGATATTTGTGAAAAATGAAAAATCACGTCGCTCCATTAAATTGTAATGGAACATGGCACAGTTTCCGCAATTTGCAGTCAAAATTTGTGGAGTAATCACCGCAAATGGATTACAAACAGTCCATAACTTAATGCCCCGATCGGATCATTAGTCAAAAACTGTTCAAGTGACAGACCTGTAGCACTCTCTGTAGGATTGTGTTTCCCCCTAACGACCTCATGTTCGCCGATCTCGAGAACTCTTTAGCTGAAACCGATTCCCGAGCACTGCCACTGTTTCCACTTTGGATGTGGCAATAGACGACGACGACTCTCAGTCTCCGATTCCGTCTCCGTCTCCGTCTCCGTCTCTCAGTTTTCTGTCTGGCGGACAACAACTTTAGCAGCCACAACAAACACGAATTAATTAAAAGTATTTTTTCACAAGTCGCGCTGCAGTCTTGTTGGCAACTTTGCAGCCGCCTTGTTTGCATATTTTTTGATTATTTTGTTCAAACTGCTAACCATTTTTCGGAGCATATTTTGGCTAACAGCAATTAGCCTTATTGTTGCAGCCTGGCCTGGCCCACAGGGTCTCTGAACAGCATGTGCATATCCCTCGACGAATAACATATTGGTTGGAAGCTAGAGGCGCGGCCCATTAAACAATTAATGAAGCACAGAGGAGCTTTTGCAACAGTTGCATGTGCAGGTTGCACTGCTTAAGCCCAAGTGGGCATCGATAGGAATCGGACTTTGGCCAGAGACCCGTTCTATTAAGTCAAAACTGCCCTATGATTAAAGTCAGTCTGCCAACTGCGTTAAGGCCTTAACTGAGACGTTCGACACCGAATCCCTGTCCCTGTCCCTGTCCCTGTCCATGTCCAGGTCCACTCTACCAGAGCAGAGCAGGGCTCCGTGCCGACAGTCTATTGGATTTATGGACCAGTCGTCAGGCAATTTGCACAGCATGTGGCTTCCACTCCCACTCTCCGCCAGCCTGGCCTCCATTAGCATCCCGGGCAACGGCGGAGATTGGGGTCAGCGGGAAAATAATCGCAGCAGTGATTGCTATTTAACAAATTTATCACACTTCGGCACAGTTGTGGCGGCTGCTCAACGTGATGTGCCTTGAATAAGGCGCACAGTTTTCGTGTTGTGGCTTAATTCTACTTGCAGCTTTGAAAGGCAATAAATAAATAAATAAAAACCGAAATAAAAGGAACTAACTAGCCTAATTGGCCCGGGGAGTGAGTCTTTAGCTTATCCACTTCCTGGATCCATGGTGCAATCATTATTTTATTTACCCAAAACGATCACAATTAAACTGCAGTCTTTCAGGTTTTTCAAATTAGCAATTCGTAAAGTAAATCACTTCCAACTGAAAATAAGTAGAGCAAAGCCGATGCTTGGTAAGCTTAATAAAACTATTTTTTATAGGTTTCCTATTTAAGTATTCGAATAATAAAAAGAAAAATCCTTTTTGATTGATTTTGAAAGACCACAAGTCCCTTCTAAACAAATCTTAAATCATAAATTATATGAGGCTTAATAAATTTGTTTAAATTGTGTGTAAATAAATATAAGTATTGGGCAATCAAAAACCATTTAAATCCAACTGCAAATTTCAAAATATATTATTTTTAATAGCCCTAAAATGTTTTTAGCAAAAGCATTTTTAATACGTTGTGTTTACATAATTATTTACAATTGTTAAGACCATAAACTCACAGCTTTTATATATAAATATAAATGAAATAAATAATGTTGTTGCTCTATTTAAGCCTTGAAATAAGGAAGTAAAATCTCACCTTACCCAATATCCTGTGCTTATTATCCCTAAATATATTTAATATATATTATTTAATATATATTTAATATATATTTAATATATATTATTTTATTTGTTTCCCAAAGTATTGACCATAATTGTTAGCCTATAAGTGCCACTGGGCGATGCCCTTATTAACAACCAACAAATTTGTCATGAATTCGTCTTGGCCTATTGCACCAGTTGGCGTGGCGAATCGCCTAGGTGCTGTGGCCATCGACCAGAACCGTAACCGAAAGCAATTGAACTGGAACTGTAGGCTGGCAGTACGGCAAATCCGACACTCCGGCTTTCTGGCACCATGCCTTTCGGGCCTTCTGGCTTCGTGGCTCGTGCTCAAGGCAACTGCACTTGACCGGGCCGAAAGCGAGCCATGTGGCATTCTGCGTCTTGCGTTTGGTATTTAATTGTCGGCTTATGGCATTGGCACACATTTCCACGGCTTAATTGCTTTGGCCAGCGTGTAACCAGTGCAATTGTTATATACAGAGTATGTGCTCCGATATCCAAGTATTAACCCCACCGATCTCTGTCCTCTTTCACTTGCAGTTAGTCACCATCGCCGCCGCCCTCTGCCTGTTCGTGGCCTTCGCCGCGGGTCAGCAATACTTTTTGGGTCAGTTCCCCAGCAGGGCTCGCTTTGGATTCCCGGATCCCCTGACTCTGGCACAGCCCTCGGCCACACAGGTGCGGGATCCCCGACAGAACCGCGGTGAGTATGGGGTTTGCTTGGGTACTGGGTACTGGAAATGGGTTATGTGTGTTTCCTGTGATCCATCTAAGTTGTTTGTTTAATTGCAGGACCCGTGGTGTTCCCCCCCTCGCCACCAGATGCAGTGGACGAGTCCAGCGGCGTGGTTGTGGGTGCCTCCGGATACGGTTTCGTGCCGCCCCAGCAAAGTAATGCGAACCTCTTTAAGCGCACTGTCTGAGGCAGCTCTCCATAACCATCACAGTCACTCCAGCACCCACACATGCACACAATAAACACACACAAACAACACACACACGCTCCTAGAGGAGAAAAGCTTTATTAGTGCAATATGTAGCCGCGTTTTTGTTGTTATTTCTTTGTTATTGTTAAATAATTGTCGAGTAATTTGTCGAGTAATCAATCACACACACACAATGTCTTATTCGCAGGAAAACGCTCTGGTTAAAGTAACAAATCAGCCCCACACCGAATTACCAGTAATTAACACACCCACACAACACCTAAAAAAAAAAAAAACAAAGCACAAAACTCAAGCACCTGCACTTGCACCAGCACCAGCACCGGAAACGGAAGTGCGTCCCTCTTAGCTAATTACAGCCCCCCAGCTAACCACCTACAAACAGACCCATCCCCTAACTCTGCACCACCTCCTACTCCCAGATCCC